>CM032659.1:36577518-36587980 GCA_019095985.1 Streblospio benedicti | reverse complement strand
GTGATATAAATACACCACATGTGCCGACAACTTTGGGTGGTTTTCTACAAGAGTTTGAGTTCACGCCATCTTTTGTCTTCACTATGCAACTCGCATGGCTTGACAATGGCACCATAATAGACTGGTGAGATTGTGTGAGGCTGGGTGCATGTAGCGCTAGACGGATCGATGGGGGACTCAACACTACAGTCTCTTTCATGTTTCCGTGAGACACTTAACACTACAGTCTATTTTATTGAGATAGAGGATTCTTTCTCCACATCTATAGGGCGATATCACATAGCCTCTGCCGGACTCAAACCCTGGGCCACTGTGGCACCTGTTCACCAAACAAAAAGATACAGCACCCTATAGACCTAGAGAAATGTCATGTCAATGTCAATAATTACACCCAAGTCAATTAAAAATATATCTATGTATCACATGTTTCTGCCACAGCACCAACAATATAGTTCTTCATGTGATACAATGAAAAAGATGACCTCCCAATGCCGAGTGACTTTGTCAATAACCGGCTTTCTGCACTGTGGGGACCATAGTTTAACATGGCAAAGGTTGCTCCACACTCTCTTGACCTTCAGGATGCCGGGCTTTATGTGATCAAACTGTAAAATCACAGCGGTGACCGGATGTAACCGTCAATGTTGTCACAGAGACCGATGATGTGTTTTCACAGAGACCATGGAGACCGTCAATGTTGTCATGGAGACCGGATGTAACCGTCAATGTTGTCACGGAGACCGGATGTAACCGTCAATGTTGTCATGCAGACTGAATGACAAAAGTCATGCAGTGAATGACAAAGCCTTGCAAAATGACGGCGATAATAGAAGTTCGGCGAGTATTGATTAAAATATGCTCGACTGTTTGGCAATTGTAAAAAATTGCAACTGAAAGTCTAGTATAAATTACAGTACACTTGACCTCGTCATTTAAATTTTTTTAACAAGCATGTGCATATTCCGAAATTCATGGATAATGACCAAATAATTTTTAGAAATCTGTGTTATCGTCCGCCATGACACCTGCAATGAAGCAGTGGCTATTTGTCGGAGTCGTAATGAGTAAGGTGGCGTACGTTATGCTAAAAAATATGGAATTGGCGCTGGCGTGTGATAAATGCACGGGTGTCATGAGAATAGCATGTTCTACTACAAAATGGTGACCAAGTTACGATTTCTCTTAAAAATATGAAATAATTATTGGAATTTACATGGATTAACAATGTGTCGTTGAATATTTATGTATGGATTATATGACTTTTGATAATAAGACTGGTCATGTGATTCATTTGAAAGGCGCATTTTGCATATCCAGTCTGCTATTTCAAATCTGTGTCTGTCACAGTGTCAGTATTATTTTGCTTGTCACCTACAGTGCCGCGGGGGTGAGCATGCACGAAGAGATGACACGGGGGTGGAGTGGGAAGAATGCCCCCAATTTTTTGAAAATGTGATGCATTTTTCTGGAATCTAGTGTATGATTTACAGAAAGTTGGGTACTTAATATCATTTTTTGGGCTAGCACCTCTCAGAAATTATGGAACCCTATTTAAAATCTAAGGGGGCCTTTGGACACCTTTTTATGATTTTGTAAAATCATCCCTGCAGTCATCCGGTCTATGCCTGCCAATACAAAACTGAACAAAATGTAAAGTTTATAAATGTTTTTCTTAGTATTTATATTTGCTTAATAACATGTTTCATTTTTATTCATAACAGAATCTTAAATTAATAAAGACAATTAACAACTTGCAATTGGCTAGTGTAAAAAAACCACTAGACAATCTCGGCTAGTGTGAAATTCTTTTGGCTAGTGTAAATTTCAACTCACTAGCCGATTTGGCTAGCATGAAAAAAAACTTATGTCAATCGCTGGTCATGGAGACTGGATGTAACCGTCAGTGTTGTCATGGAAACCGGATGTGCCGTTATAATAACATAAGGATGAGAGAGCAAGAAAACAACATTGATTTACTCACGTTTCCCTGCTGCGCGGCGGCGGCGGCGGGGTCACCGCGGGGGTCGCCTGTGGTCGCGGCGGTGACGGAGACGTGCGACCCGGACGACGATGACACATTGTCCGAGAACGCCGAGTCCGCGTCGGAGAGAGGCGGCGGCGGGGGGTCAGCCGGGGTCAACGCGGGGTCGGCGGGGGTCAACGCAGGGTCGGCGGGGGTCACCGCGGATGGGGACTTGACCACGTTGTTGTTTATGCCACAGTCTGCGTGAAGAAAAAAACACAAACGTCCAAAACTACGAAATCTCTTAGTAAAGAAAAGGATAAAATCCTTACTCAGATGCTTCTTTTGAACAAAGACTTTTTGGACGACATTCCTCCTTCATCAGTTTCTGTTGGCAAAATGCGACTGTTGTTGTTGTGCACCTGATGAAGGAGGAATGTCGTCCGAAACGTCTTCGTTCAAAAGAAGCATCTGAGTAAGGATTTTATCCTATATACTATGATGAATCCAGATGCTAAAAAATCTCTACTGACGCATTCACATTTCACACTTTTGGTGAAAATCCCCTCAATTCTGATTATCACAAAAAACGGAAAACACCAGTTTAATACGAGGTTCATATTCGGACATTTATCATCCTTGTTATTTAGTTAACAGCTGCGTGTCTCAGTTAATTATTATACTTCTTTTTGTCATAGCTGCATACATTCAAAAAATTGTTGTTGTTTTCAAAAAAAAATCATATCTAAAAAATTACAAAATAAATTTTAAGTTTTTCATTTTTTAGATATTTTCTTTATTTGTTTTATTTCACAAAGTAAAAATAAATTAAAACTATTTTACTTTGGATTTGTTTAATACATGCAGCAGCTACGAGAAAGAAAATACATAATCAACATATTTTGACAGCGATGCACAGTAACATGGACTTGCACAGTTTTTTTTAGTTTTGAGTTGAAAAAAAAATTGTATTCACCGCTACTGGTGATAATGGTCTTAATTGTATAACAATAGCTGATGATTGTGGGTGTGATTTTTGTGGGCTTTTTTGTAATATAGCATGCATAATATATTCTTGCATGAGTTTGAAAAGAAAATACACAAAAAAAATAAATGTTGAGTACCATAAAAATGTAACTTGCATGGATATGAGAACAGATACTTATTTTTGTATGTGTCCTTATCTAGTGTGTTCATTGTCTGAAGATAATTGGATCATTCTTAGTTTGCTTTAGTTTAAGATTGTAGGCGCATTTAGAAAAGAATAGTTATAATTATAAAATAAAATTTATAGGATACACTAACATTACTTTATTATAATATACATGCCAATTGTATTTCCGTCTATATGAAGACTATTTGATTATAATCTATTTCACTAGTGCCAAAGTTAATGTCAATAATTTGTTTTGTGAAGTGGACATTTGTTGTTGCAATGTAAAATTTTCAAAACTTTGGAAAAACTTCGGATTTGAATAAAGCATCAGCTATTAAAAAAAAACAAGAGGGTCTACGAGAGCCTAAATCGCTCAGCTGTATCTACATTCATTTTTTAGCAAAAAAGAGACACTCAAAAAAGAGTTGCACTGTAACTTAAACAGAACTTTAATAAAAATATCAGTATGCATTACGACTACATGACTGACTGTACAAGAGACAAGGCTGCACTCTGACTTCTATCCATCTCCAGATAATTTTAAAAGTTTGCATTATGACAGACTGACTACACTTTTACACTAAAAAAGTTTGATGGACTCTGGGGCGGGGTCAATTTTACCCCCAAGGACATATATTAAGTATGGAATGATGATCATATAGGCAGTCAACTTCCGTGAAAGCATGATGAAATTTGAATGAAAAATAAAGAAACTATTGTTCAATTATGAATTGTGGCCAGATGGACAACAGATGATCACAAAAGCGCACCATGTCTCTTGCGCTAGACCCATCTGAAATTTAGCCAATTGGCTAAACGACGAAAATTTTTCTTTAGCCAATTGAATTTTTTTAGCCAATTGGCTAAAGAACTAAATTATTCTTTAGCCAATTGAATTTCGTTTTAGCCAAGCAAAAACCTATGTAAAGTAATTAACATGGTAATGATAATACAAACATCATTACTTTTAGTTACTTTGACAATATTTCTACTTTAAATATCTTAATGATATCTGATCAAATTGTGTTTAATTTTCCGATGCTCCTGCGAGACCGATGAAGGTTATATAACTTTCAAAACTTGAGGAAAAGACCCTGCTGATGACTGCTTTGCATCAACCAATGAAGTTCATTGGCCAATAATGAATACCAACTTTTGATAGCACATATACACTATATTTTCTTGATTTTAAAGCAATTTTTCTGGGGGTGGCCCGTTGTGACTGGACGAAGGCTCTCCAGCAGCACATTATAAAAAAGTAGGAGAAAAGTAGGAAGAATCAGCATAAAAAAGTAGGAAAAAAGTAGGAAAAAGTAGGAAGATATTGTAAAAAAGTAGGAACTAATTTAAGTTATCACTTTACGTTGTCATCTTTGCTTATACAAATTTACCATGCATTCATGTGCAGAGGCTGTTGAGCTGGCTATTTCTTTGCTAAAACATTTTCTACAAACTCTCTCACATCTTTCTACCAAGGAAATTCTATCATGATGGACATAGCTGAAGACAGGTTTTACAACCCTAAGCTTCCATTTAACTATATCAAATGGCCCTGGCGGGACTCGAACTCACAAACCCAAGTTTTGAAACCAGAATGATACTATCATCCCAAGCAGTGAGCTGTTACAAGGTTAAAGGTGTAAACATCATTTTGTACACATACACAGGTCATGAAGCTATGATTAAAACAAGCAAACAAACAAAGACAAACATTAAAAAGGCAAAAGAACAATCTAAAAGAAGTAAAGCCAGGGTAAGCTACACCATATCAACTTAGTCCATAAACACAACTAAGATGTGTTTGCAGGGCCGTAGCCAGGATTGCAAAATAGAGGAGGCCAATATATATTTGGCGAGGGTGCTGAAAAGCACCGTAGGTTAGAGAGGTTTGAGAGCATGCTCCCAAGAAAAAAACAGTTTCAATTTAGACCCGTTTTCATAGTTTCTGAGGGTATCTATGACATAAAAGTAAAAAAAAACAAAAAACGGGTTGATCTCCAAAAACAGAGGAGGCAGTTTGCCTCAAAAAGCCCTGGTTTGTAACTATAGAAACTGGTCATGACTCTAATTTGTAAAAATAGCTCTGCTACAGATTCATGGTGTCTATAATAAACCCTTTGTAGGTAGCCTGACATTAATCACTGCAAAGAGCCCTAGTGATTGATACCAAAATTCTCAAAAGTAAAGAATGAATGTATGGAGAAAAAGGGTCTGAGAGTGAATGCAAGGAAGACGAAGATCATGAATTGCTGTACTGATCTGGATCTTCTCCAGAACACAGGCAAGGTCCCCTGTGCTGTCTGTTGCACTGGAGTAGGAAGAAACAGCATCTTCTGCAAAGGCTGCAAGAAGTAGGTGCACAAGAAATGCAGCGGGCTGAAACACCGGACATAGGACACAAATTGTAGACCATGCCAGGGAACCGCTAGACCAATTGATGGCAGACAACATGATGGATGTGACATTGCAACCACAACGCGTGTGACGACAGCTTGGAAGATGTTCAAAGATCTGCTACCAGTTCTTTTTTCTCGCCACCTTTCATACAAGAAGAGGGGTCATGTGGACAGCACTTTTGTGCGGGGTGCAATACTCCATGCTAGTGAAAGATGGCACTGGCCACCCTTGACCAAGCCAAATCTTCATCATCTGCAGCACGACGACAGGGCAATGATCAGACAGATCTGCAATGTGAGGCCGGAAGATGTGGCCACCTCCAGTTCAAATGAACTTCTGACGCTTCTCAGCAAGGAGGACCTGGACCTTATTCTAAGGGAGAGAAGGCTCCGTTGGTATGGACACATGGAACGGTTAAGCGGTGGAATCAAGACAGCATGGGACATGTACGTATCAGGAAGTCGTGGAGCAGGGAGACCTAAGACGACATGGAAGCAGGTGACAGAGAGGGATCAGAAAGACTGGAAACTCTCAAAACTGAACCTCATGACAAAGACATTTGGAAAGCAGCCATGTGTGTAGCAAGCAAGCTACCTGGAAGGGCATCCACTGATATGGACGTTGCCCCAGCACTTGCACCTTAATCAAAATACCAAAGATGATGATGATGATGATGAAGTACCGAACAACTGTTTATAACAAAAATCAAAAGTACTAAAGAAATTTGTAAAATTTAATCTTCTAGCATTAATGTTTTGTTATTTGAAAATAAAGAAAACACAATTAAATAAAAGAATATAAGTAGTTTGGAAATTTGGTAAAAATCTAGTCCCCTCAGCAAAGCATCATTGGGGTCGAGTCTAGAGACATAAAAAGAGCATCAAACATTTACATGCAAAACTATATCAAATGGCGCATTGTTTCTATATGTTGTCAATAGTTATTAAAAGCAAAACTAATGTAAGTCATGTTGATGAAAGCTTTCCTTAGAGAACATAGGTTGACAGCTGGGTTATGGATCAATGAAACCAGACCACACTGCTAGCAAAAGAACATGCCCACTAAACATCTTCTGTAAAAATACTTTACAAAACACAGTTTAAAATTGTGATCATGTGTGATCATATTTTTTTTTTGAAAATTTTCAAAAAAAAAAAAGTAGGAATAATAGGAGTTTTTTTTGAAAAAATCGTAGGAAAAAAGTAGGAACCATTTCAAAAAGTAGGAAAAAAGAACGGCGTTCTGACATTTAGTCTCGATTTAGCGGACGAAATTCGTTTCTTATGAATTTTTCTTGAATAAAAATGATTCGCCACATTGGCGAGAGAGTAAGCAAAATCTCTCGCCCATCCTTAAAATCTCTCGCCCATGACGATAAAATGAACCTTAGCGTGAGCCCAGACTGGTACGGTCGGGCATGGAGCAAGCTTAGATCATATGGGATCCAACACAAACTCCCACAAGAAAATCCAATGTTCAGCTGCAAAATGGATCTTATCGTCCTACTCCAGAAATATCAGTGTTACATCTTTACTGTATCAACTGAAACTAGAATCCCTCCAGAATAGGCGGCGCATCCAACGACTAACATTCTTGTATAAGATCTCCACAATCAGGTTACAGCGCCCATGGAAGAACCTTAAATTCAGGACTAGACCAACTCATGACAAAGACTCTAACATGAGAGGATTATACACAAATGAGTGCAAATTTTCACTCACAATTTAGACCCTCACCGAGTGGAACAGCATTCCTAAATCCATCGAGTCAGCTGACTCACTCTCAGTAGTATTATTCAAGAGTCAGCTGAGTAAACATCTCTGCCCATAGCAGGCACAACCACGTCGGTGTGATACTCCAATCTAGGGTTCTGCCGACTAACATCCAGATCCAGAATGCAAGTAAAAAGTCCTCTCCTGTAGTATAAAATAGAGAGAAATTGCCGACTTTCCACACAATGTTTTTGTCCTAAAAATGTACTAGATCTATGCTTCTTATGTTTCAATTGGAATATAATCTTCATACCCTTTTCTATTAAATACCATAAGTATACACATTAAAAATGAGAATAAAGATTTATAACAGGCTACAGCATTTACTTTCCAACCTGTTTTTCTGTATTACTTAGTCTGACCATCCAAACAGGAGTCAAACAGCATATGTTTTTTTTTCAGTGTACTACCCGATGAACCTCACAACAAGACCCCAACTTCTTATCCAAACGATGTGAACATTTCCCCATCTTTTTGTATCAATATCACTCTGAATTCGTAAACAATATTGGTTAATCATAATACCACGGAAAAGAACTGCACTACTACTACTAGTATTAGACGCTATTACATAAATATAGTACTTGGATTTCGTTAGCAGCACATATAGGTCATTGACTTCTGATTTATAGAAAATCAATGAAAATAAGCGTTTGGGCGTGAGACGCTGGTGGTACAGTGAAACCTCCCTTATTTGGACATGTTGGGGAGAAGTGAAAAATAAATACATGGACTGGCCGTCAACATAACACAGGTTTTGACATTTACTATAAGAATAATGCTGTAAATGAATCATACATTTATAATTTAAGCTGCATAGATAATGCTTACTTGTATATAAGTATTATTGAAATGGAAGTAAATTATGTCATATTCTAACTTGTTTTAACCTAAGAAAGTTTCTAAATAATTAGAATATAAATACATTTTAACAAGATACTGGAAGAAATTATACCCATGTCAAGACTTTACAAACAAATATTGTGCTACACATACGGATCTAAGAAGCCACCGTGTGCTCCTAACAGACATAAACAGAGCTGTCCTTGAAAAAGAAATGTGACACTGACCCACTTGATAACAGCATGGGCATGTTTACATAGACGGTACAACCTCTATTAAGATACACACTTGGAACTGACCTCGAATGGTCTCATTAGAGAGGTGGTCTTGTTATGGTTCATGCTGGTCGTGTCTTTATAAAGGTTTCGGACCACAACAACTGTCTTATTAAAGGTATAATTGCCTTATAGAGGAAATCCTAATCTCCACTTTACATTGCTGTTTACGTTATGACTTTGGTCGGCTGTGAACTTGTTTGATTAATACATGATACACCACACCGTAACCCGGGTTACCGTGATACCCCAGCCCGTGAAAATAATAAAAATATCATTTTTGAGCTAATTAATTATTTTTTTCAACATCAATACCCCGGCATACCGTGATGACTGGTAGGCTGCTGTGGTATCAAATTTTGTTGATATTCACAAGTAAAATATTTAAGTTTTGTCACAATAAAAACATCTTATTTATTCATAATTTATTAAAACTCGATTTCCAACCTAGTACATTGTGACAAAAAGAAAATGCACATCGCCGTCATTCTTTTGGTGGTCTGCCTTTTAGCAACGACCAATACACGGAAATATCACGGGAGAAACGGGGCATCACGACATGCTGGGGTGTGCATTTCACGGCACCCCGGGGCATCATACGGACCCCGGGTTACGGTGTGGTGCATCACATGAAGCCCATGATGCTATAACTGTGTTTAGACTAATTCCATCCCGCTACCTTAACAACTTTGGTTATCGTCAGTGTAAATAGAGAGACCTTCGACATGAAGAATGTCAATAATGCTGTCTATTTATCAAACATTTAAAGTTACTGTATGCAGATAATGTCAAGTAAGACTCGACTATTTGTATTGTACAATTTATACCCCATGGTTTGAGACAAGCAGGTTCCCCGGTATTACAAACTGTTATAATTCTTGATTTTGTAAAGCTAATTAATACGTATCATCGAGTGAAATGACTATTGCGCAGGGAATTCTATTTATTTCTATGCAAATTAACCTCTTCCTTCCGACCTACCCAACCATCTACCCACATGTCCTTGGAGAATATTTATGTACAAATGAAAAAAAAATCATATAATTTTCACCCCCGCACAAGAAGTACCTGTAAAGTGGGTGCGCATTGATGTCATTGAATAACCATAAAGTTGTCTTTTATTGAAGGCTTTATTGTGCACAGGACTTATACATTCCGTGAACCTAAAATAACACAATGAAACACACATTAGTCAAGCAGCAATGATCATCTTAACAATTAATCATCTAAACAAGAATTCATTGACCTTTCTCATACAATCGACATTAATTATCCACTAAATTCGAATTTCCAATAAAATTGACATAGGTATGTCTGAACACATTTTACATCACACAATAATCAATATGCATTACTCTACCATGTATTTTGCATGACACCTTAACCAATACAAAGTAAAAGCTCATCACATTGAAACCACAATTCTTCAATTTAACAGTACCTCATATAATTTTATGATATTTCTAAATAATAACAATAAACCATAAAATAATCCACGAGGGACTAGTACTCAAATCAATGGTAATGAACTAGTAATAAACCAACATGATTTATAACAATATACAAAGTATTAACACTAAATATTACGCTACAGATTCACTAAAATTCAATCAAGCAATCCACTCACAACTTTGAGCTCCGTTTAATCATCAGCACACACTTTAGATGTCACCAAACCCCCCCTGACAGTCCTATCAAATGCAAATCAGACGAAGTCGTAAGACAAATGTCGAGTTACTAAAATTATACGAATCAGAAAGGTAAAATTATAAACTAATAAGTCCGGATTATTACTTACATATCAATCTTCCGAAATAACATGACTAAAAGTGTTGATGCCGCAAATTCTTAAAAGATTACATCGGATTTTGTTCTGCCTTCACGAATTGTGCCTGCCGCTTCTTTGACCAAAAAAATACAAGATGGCCGATCCCGTTTTCTCCCGCGAGAATTTAGGTTTCAAACCGGGTGAACACCAGTGAGTCTTTTAGATAAATACCCCATTATTAACCATTGTCAATAAACAATAGAAAGTGCCAACTCTATAAGGTGAACA
>CM032659.1:36567058-36572878 GCA_019095985.1 Streblospio benedicti | reverse complement strand
TATAGATAGAGTTAACAGAATAGTTGAAACTTCTGTTCATAGCCACAGACTATAGATATAGACAAAACCGGGTGAGTTTGCAATATGAATTATGTTATCAGGTTGGGGGGGCAAAACACGGCGAGCCTGATGCGCCACAAGAACGAATCCTGATAAAATAATTCATGTTACACTCCGAACCCGGTTTTGTATTTATAATTTTTTTTCTAAACAATTACAACACTGTTTGTAGAAAAATGAGAAAACGTATTCTGGCTGAATACAATCATGATAACCATGGTATCACCCCTCTTCAAAGCGGCGTGATAACCGTCTCCGGGTTATCGAGATACTTCTGGATCATGATTACCAATGAAATTACATGAAAAAGAATGATAAACATTGTTTGTGCAGTTGTACTGCAATTTTTCGGAGTATAAATAGAGTTCACAGAATAGTTGAACTTTTTTCATAGTCTTTTGTATTATATTGCAGTGTGTTTTATCTTTGTACTATATTGTAATGTGTTGTTAGCAGTGTAGTTGTTAGAACAGTCCTTTTAACGTGAAGACAAAGGTTCTTCTGTACTAGCATCAGTCGCTTCGAAAGTCATTTTGAAAAAGCAAAATTCATAAAAATATACAAAAATCAAACATTCATTACATTATAATATTTTACATCGTTCTATGAAAGTAAATTATCAAATACAATCTAGCAAATCTTATTTACGCAAATACAGTAAAACCTCTAATTAAGACCACCTCTATAATAAGACCACTTTTCACGGTCCCAAGCCTTCATAAAGCTGCCAAATGAACCTCTGTATAGAGACCACCTCTCTATTACGACCACTGGTCTCAAATATGGTCCTAAAGCATAGGCAGATCCAGGGGGTGCGCGCCCCCTTTTCCCACCAAAATACTTCATTTTCATAGGGTTTTTCATGAAATCCCGTAAGTGTGCCCCATTTTTTTTCTTACGTGCGCCCCCCCCCCCCTCCTTTTCCAAAAGCCTGGATCTGACTATGATAAAGAGATATTCTACTGTAAATTTGAAAGAAGGTCACGTCACCTGGGAGCTGGTAAAAAAAGAAAAAAAAAGAAGCCAAAATCCAAAATCAGCCTTTGTTTAGATACCACCTATGTATTAAGACCACCTAATACTGCAGGGCTGAACGCTAGCTGGTGTTCTGGGCACGTCAAATCTAAGTCAGGGCACATCAAATCTTAGACTCCTGTGCCCTGATGGGCACACCATAAAAAGTACCAGTTATTATATTTTAGCTAAACTCGACCATCATATCCACAATGTTGTATTCCCTATGGTGAAACATACAATGTATAAATGAAGTTTTCATGTTGATCTATTTTTTTTCTTATTTTGCCGTCTGCGGTTTAGCTAAAAAAATTCAGGGTACATAAAAATGAGATCAGGGCACAAGGATTTGGACCATCACGTGCCCTGCTGGGCACGCGAAAAAAAGTTAGTGTTAAGCCCTGCACTGGTCCCAAAGGTGGTCCTAGTACAGAGGTTCTGCTGTAAATGTGAGGCTCACCTGGTAGGCGGCTGCGCTGGGCACAGAGAAACCCGAGGCGAGAGCGGCCGAGGACGCTGAGGGCACCGAGTAGCCGGACGCCAGCGCCGCTACGGGCAGAACAACGCGTCAGCAAGCACGCTTTATATTCACTCCTACTGGGCTAAAGTGGCGTTTAGAGCTTTTCATCAATAACAACATCCTCTTTAAGGCACACATCTAACTGACGGTTGGGTCGTCACACCACCAAACCAAAGGTTGGGTGGGTGCCTGAAATGGGATGTTATTGATGAAAAGCTCTAAAAAAAACTTCACATCACTGTGCTGTGTTCAACCAACCAAACGGTAGGTTGTCAAATCAGTTTGCTGTATTCACCCAACCAAAGGTTAGGTTGTCACATCAGTATGTTGTGTAATAAACTATCTAAAGCAATAAGCAGTGGAGAACACCATCATCTATTGATCTGGGGAGAAGCAATGAATCATATATTGAACTATGAGGTTTTGAGGCAAATGTATGCGAATTAAGTGGGGAAGAGAAGGTAAGATGTACATTACATACTAAAATGAAACCTGCTGGAATATCTAGGTTTTCTAGCGCTGGTGTGGGCAAACCAACAAGATTTCATGTATTCTTTACGCCCGAAGGCACGCGGGTACGTAAAACAAATGAAAATTGAATTTTAGGGAAGAAACGGCATTTGCTTATGAAGCCTACCTGTATAGAAAGCATGTAGGAGGTGAATGAGGCCTTGTTACATAATATGGGTGTACGGTGTGGATGGGCCTGGGGGTCACGGGGTTTCAGACATGGAGACCATTATGCCTGAGAGATTAGACAGCGGGTGTAGGGTGCTGGTCTGTGTTATGGGAGCGTATTGTATAAGATGTGATCTGCAAGAATGTGCGGGACAGACTACTGTAGACCTGGGCTCAATCTGAACTTGTGAGTTTAGATAAAAAGAACACCGAAAAAGATGTAACAACCAGCAGCCAGAACATCTGTGAGAGACCATGGACAGAATTTAAAGATTCCAACAGAAACCATTTGGACTAACATGTGAGTCCTAATGGTTTCTGTTGGAATCTTTAAATTCTTGTCTATATCATGAATGAAGAAACCCAAGATGAGGTTAGGCCGTCACATCACTGGGTTCTGTTCACCCAACCATAGGTTAGGTTGTCACATCAGTATGTTGTTTAATAAACTATCTAAATAAAGCAATAAACAGTTAAGTGGAGAACACAATCATCTATTGATCTGGGGGGGGTCTCCAGCAATGAATCTATAAGGACTTGAACTATGAGTTCATTTTGAGGCAAATGTATGCAAATTAAGTGTGAAAGAGAAGGTAAGATGTACAATACATACTACAATGAAACCTGCTGGAATATCTAGGTTTTCTAGCGCTGGTGTGGGAAAACCACCAAGATTTCAGAGAACATCTTTGAGAGACATAGACAAGAATTTAAAGATTCCAACAGAAACCATTAGGACTAACATGTGATTCCTAATGGTTTCTGTTGGAATCTTTAAATGCTTGTCTATGATGAGAGAAGTGTTCATTCTTTGATCTGTGAGAGAGCTTACCGGAGTATGATGGGGACAGCCCCCCGGAGGTGTAGCTGTAGGCTGCAGCGGGTCTGGGGGCGGCCGCGAGGCTGTTGGTGTAGAGGCCGCGGCTCAGGCCGGCAGCGTACGAAGGGCGGGCGGCGGCGGCGGCTGGGGGGAGACGCCACACTAAACTACTCGGGGCTCGGAGGGGGGAGCGGGTATATAGTGCTAGTCTACTATGGTTTATAAACACTATAGCATAAGGTTTATACAGTGTATACTGCATATATAATGTATATGTATATGAATAGTGGTCGTCTACTACGGGTTTATAAACACTATACCACACAGTATAGTCATATACACTATATATTGTATGGTATAATGTTTGTAAACCACATCAGTAGACCCTCTCCCATGAGGCTGAAGCACATTGTAAAATACACCTTGATGGCCACTGTATCCACGTCTATCTCCATTCACTGCTTGCTCTCAGCCACTAGTCACGTACACCTCAATGGTCAATACATGCTCACGTCCTATTATTCCTCACTAAATGTAAATGTAAAGCAGCTTTCATGTTTCAGGATCAGCAGTTTTTATGTTCTCACTTGTTTCCCTGGAAGAGCAAATAGATGACCCCCTAGATTTACACACCGTAACAAAAGATGAGTTCGGTATGAGGGGGCGTGTCCTGGTGTCTGGCTCCTGACCACCAGCCCTGTGGAGAAGAGACAAAGACCTACTCCTGCTGATGCTCACAGCGCCTGACTTGCGTGCTGTGGAAGGCCTCCCCGATCCCCTGCCCTATGAGAAGGCCTCCCGACCTCCTATGAGAGGAGACCTCCCCCTTAGAAGGTCTCTCGACCCCCTATAAGAGGAGACCTCCCCCGTAGAACGCCCCCCCCCCTCCCATGGGAGCAGACTTACCCCCGTAGCCGCCCGCCGTGGCCTGTGTGTCGTAGAAGCCATGTCCCCCGGCGCCGGCCTGGTTGTAGCTGTAGCCCACCGGCTTGCTGTAGCTGGTGGCCAGGGCGTTGCTGCCGTAGGACGCGCTCGACGAACCTGAGAGAACGACGATATATGTGTTCACAACGGTTGCTATGTAGTTCAGCAAGTGGTAACGACCGTTGCTAGGCAACCATTTCTTGCCATCTATAATATACATACTGACTGAACAACGGTTGCTATGTACTTCAGGCACTGATAACGACCGTTGCTAGGCAACGGTGCAACCGTTGCCTAGCAACCTTTGTCGCCATTGACCTTACTTTCACAGCTACTCCACCATTTAGCTATTTTCCTGCGAGAACGACAGGGATCTAGAAAGGCGGTCGTCAAGGTTTTCTACACCATTTGCACATTTTCTTTTTATGTTCATGGACTAGCACCTGCTGATCCAGTTCACGGTAAAGAGTAGGGATGAGTGACACTGGCGGATCCAGGTTTTTGAAAAGGAAGGCGCATCTAAGTGATACTATGGGTTTCGTACGCTCGAGTGATAGCAAACATGCCAAAAACACAATGGAAATGAAATATGTTGACCCATTTCAGATGGAAAAACAGACAGTGTGACTCCCTGATCTTCCTGTCAGTGGTGAAGTCGCAGCTTCGAATTCCTGTACCTGTATTTGAATATGACTCAAGTAAAACAGAACAAATTGTGAAGTCCAAAAGGTACTAAATTTGATCAAAGTCACAAATTTTCGAAAATTTGTGATTTTAGTAAAATCTACTACCTATTAGACTTCATAATTTGTTCTCTTTTGGTATATATGGCACGAGCACTTTTTTGACCCAAGTAAAGCAGACTCGTACCTTTCCGTCCGAAGCCGAAGCCGCCGCTGCCGCCGTGACCGTATCCATGGTGACCGTAGCCGGTGACCACGCGCGGGTCGTATGTCTGGTAGGAGTGACCGCCGTAGCCGCCGACCGCTCGGGCTGTGGGCAGCAGCAGCAGGGCGGCGGCTGGGGGAGCAGGGCAGACATGTAGCACGTGTAATGACGTACATTATAGGCAGTATAGTTCATATAGTTCATACATGCTGTTGCATATTATATCCACAACGCTATGGAAAAGAGACGACAGTACTAGTCTGGCATACATCGGTAAGCGGCACTGCTGCCAATCCATTTAATAGTATCCACAAACCTTTACATGTTCAATTATGTGTATATAAAATCTTTTTATATGTGTGTGTATGGATTGCATGTGCAATTATAATACGTTTCCCTGTATTTATATTGTATATGCATTTTATCTCATGTATTCTATTTGTAATTTAATGTATTTGTAATGCAATGTATTTGCACTGTACTTGTATTTTAACTGATGTACTTGCATTGTATTTTATTTTGATGTATTACAGTTTATGTATACCCTAATGTATTTTTGTATTTTCTTAATTATTATTTATTTAGTTTTTCTTTTCAGTGTATACTGCTCCATAGGGGGCGCGTAATTGCGAAATAAAATTCTATTCTATAGTTCATACACGTTTATCTTGCAAGTTGATGTGAAGTTCTTGTATAATGATGACCAATGTACAGGTCACCCGAGCATGCAAGTACATGGGGTCCATTTGAATTGCTCTAGACACATATTGTAATTCAATACGCTGTGTAAATGAACGATACTTTCAGAATGGCTTTGTACAGAGCACTTCATATTGGTTCTATGCAAGCATGCTTGTTCGCTCAACCACAGAGCCTTTAAAGTGTGCTCACTGAAGAGAAGGTCTCTATATGGAGG
>CM032659.1:36554558-36562058 GCA_019095985.1 Streblospio benedicti | reverse complement strand
AATTTATAACCTCTGTGGAAACACCTGACAGGTCTCATTACAGAGGTGGTGGTTCTAAGAGGTAACTTTTCAGTCATTCTGTATTACCGTGAAATACGTAGGAAGTGTCACATCAAGGTGGTCTTAGCAGGATAGTAACTGTATAAACTTGTACCATCAATTTAATGAGGCACAAGGTCAAAGATATGTAATTGAACGCATGGCGTCAGCCAAATGTTAGAGTGGAAGGAGCAAAACAAAATTTAATTAAACGTCAATACTAAATTATGTTCTTTGTTGACAATCAAACAAATCAAAACAGTAGTTTTTAACATATATAGATACATACCGACATAACAATTGCCTATGCAACAAGAATTAAAAAAAATATTGTATACAAGCATTGCACAGCTATAAATATTCATAAACTAAAGTACAATTAGTTTTGCTCATAACGTACTAAGCACATTAGTTCTACCCAATTTACCGATGGGTCGCTGCATAAAGTTTGAGAGGCAACCGGATAAACAGAACGCATTGATCATGTCAACGCATTTTATCTACGTGTTTGGCCAAATTTGATATGGCATACAGAGTTTGATATCATTACATGAGCGTATGGTGTCATTCTAAAAACGCTGCTCACACCACCGTGCCACAGTACCGGTGTGAGAGTAGGATCTCCTCACTTGGCGTGGTTCATGCAGTGGCACTGACACTTTCAAACCCAGTCCCCTTTCACAATGATGTCAAGCATGCGCATTCAGTGCCAAATAACCACGTGTGTAGTCATAGGCAGATCCGGGTTTTTCGGAAAGGGGGGGGGCGCACTTAAGGATTTCATCAAAATTCCTGAGAAAATCAAATATTTTGGTGGCAAAAGCCCCCCCCGTCTTGGATCTGCCTATGTGTAGTAGACAGTTGATATTCGCAGCAACAAAGTAAGCATTACAAGCCCCGTGTATGAGTGCACTATGCTCTCTATGACAAGCTCAACAGCACGTGAAGCTGCATGTTACAGCCAAGGTGTCGTAGGATGAGTTTACTCATAACGGACTCCATACTTTTTAAAAGGTCCCAGACCACTAAATAAATGCTCAATTGTAAGATCTATTAACAATGTAATAACCAGCCCCCCTCTGCCCCGCTTAGCTTTGAGTGTTGGCCAATAATCTTATTTTTCTTTGACAGAGTATTTCATTTCCAGTTGCTGAGGAGAAAATTCATATGGGCATAACCACCTTCCCAGAGCTCTGGCAGCCATAGATGAGACCTACCCCTTGAAATCCTCTGTAGTCTAGCACTATTCTATTTGATACATGGCCGTCCTATAACTGACCATGTGCACTAACTATTCAAAAATATTTAAATAAAATAACTGGTTTGACACCTATTGGGTATAAGCTTAATTTTTTACCATATCTATAATCAGTAAATAATCGGAACCACGCCTACGTTTTAGTTAATATCAACTTGAGCAGCACCGGCGTGTTCGGACCGAATGTTTTTGCTGATTTTGTATTGATTTGGTGGTCTGAGACCTCGATGGACTGAGGAGGGATTTCCCGGAAGTGAGAAGGCTGGGAAAGTCCAGTTGATAGAGACTACAGATTTGAACAGTTATTCGTCTGCTCAACTAATAGTGGCGGCTACATCACTGCTCTTATTTCTGCTATGTAAATCAATTTATCAATTAATCAATTAAGTAATCATTTTCAAACTTCTCTCTCTCCCACGCATCAGACGTGTGAGAGTTAGAAGTTTGAAAATGTATCCTCACGCACTGGGAAACATATATAATTAATTAATTGAGTAATTAATTAATCTCATTAATTGATTGATTATTTAAGTAAGTAATCAATCCGTGTCCAAGGATTTTTTTATGAAGTTATATATTTGTGTTTTTTAAACATATAACTGTCCCTGTTTATGGAATGTCCCTTGTATCTAAGTGATTATGTAAAGCGTCTCTTCTTGTCCTCATTGAACATATAACAATATTTCAATGACCACTAATCACAAATGGGTTATTTTATAGGCTCGTTTATTGTAACGGTCGTTATTCTGGTTGGTTCGGAACGAAACTAAAAATCTCGTTTTATTTGGCTTTCGAATACGTACACAGTACGACACACATTTCGTGTGTGTTTCTACCCAGACATATATTTAAAAAAAAATAAGTATGGCTGTGTTTATTTGTAAGTAGAAAGAGTCATTGGTCTTCGTCAAAGGGACTAGTGAGAGTCTATCTCAGCACCTTTGATATATTCCCGCTAATTGCATTTGAAAGCTTTTGGTATATTCCGAAACTGAAGTTCTAACAATGTTTAAAATTTTACAATGTATAATATGTGAAACATCTAGTAAAAAACACATGACATTTACCAAGTTGCTTTTGTCAATTCACAGAATTAGTGAATAAATTAACTAAAAGTCCTATGGATTTGGTACACTGCGCTTGGTCTCATTTTGTTTTGTAACGTTCTTTTATGCTGTGCAAATATGTCAAGGAACCTACAAGGTTTGAAAACGTTAATAAAAATAAAGAAAATTTAAAAATTCAAAATTAAATCATTGAGAACATATTTGCACAGCATAAAAGAACATTGCAAACCAAAATGAGTGAATAAATTGTAGTACATTAAATTTGCTGCGCATCTACTTATATCAATATGACACTGACCCACTTGATAACAGCACGGGTATGTTTACATAGACAGTACAACCTCTCTATCAAGACCTTATCTTTACTTGGAACTGGTGCAAAGCCGTCTCATTAGAGAGGTGGTCTCTTTACGTTTCGTGATGGTCGTTTGAGGTCTCTTTATGAAGGTTTGGATCAGAAAAAAAATAATGGCCTTATTTACAGAGATCATCGCCTTACAGGGGTGGTTTGACTGGCAGGCTCTATTGTACAACGCTGTTTACGTTATGACTTTGGTCGGCTATCAATATGTTTGCTTAATACACGAAGCCCTTGAAGCTCTAACTGTGTGTTTAGACTAATTCCAACCCGCTACCTCAGTAACTTCAGTTCTCGTCAGTGTAAATAGAGAGACCTTCGACATGAAGAATGTCAATAATACTGTCTATCAAACATTTAAAATCACTGTATGAAGATAATGCCAAGTAAGACTCGACTATTTGTATTGTACAATTTATCCCACATACTTTGAGACAAGCAGGTTCACTGTATAAGAAACTGTTATACTTCTACAACTTGTTATATGTTCATACATCGAGTGTTATATGACTATTACA
This sequence comes from Streblospio benedicti, assembly GCA_019095985.1. NCBI lineage: Eukaryota > Metazoa > Annelida > Polychaeta > Spionida > Spionidae > Streblospio > Streblospio benedicti. The sequence continues at coordinate 36,558,818 of CM032659.1, read as the reverse complement.
CGGGGAATTCTATTCATTTCTGTGCAAATTAACCTCTTCCTTCCGACCTACCCGACCCCTACCCACATGTCCTTGGAGAATATTTATGTACAAATTGAAAAAAAAAAGTCATGTACATTTTCACCCCCACACAAGATGTCCCTTTTATATAAATGTTCACTGTGTGAAAGCGATATACGTAACTCCAGAGTTTCCATAGTCAATGATATGATGAGCGGATGTTTCATGTTCATATGAGTTTAAGTTCTTAATAACTTTATTTTTTGTTAGAAAGACGGTACTTTGCACATGTTATCTGCATGCTGCATAATTTCGTTAAGTTTACTTGATGATAGTATAAAGTGGATTTTAAAATTGTGTGGTGACTACCGTAGCTCTCGGGCCTGACTACCGTAACTCTGCATATTAAAAAACATTGATTACTGCAGCTTAGCTTTTATTCTGTTGAATTAGAGGTCACACTCGGAATTTTGATTGCAGATATTAACCATGGAAGGAAATTATATGTGCTACTAATGTAAAAAAATGAAAATACAATAGAAGAGACATCCACATAACAGGGACATAATTTGCGCACATTGTCAACTAAAGTCGCGGCTCGAGTGGACACCTAGGATACGACAAAACACACAGATATAAGTCACACTGTAATGTTGATTTGAAGCATATAAATCAGCATTAAATACGTTTTGGATGTCTATGTATCTTCAGAGTTACGGTAATCATGTGTGTGAGTTACGGTAATCATTTGTGTGAGTTATGGTAGTCAATATTAGATGGTTGGTTTCAACCAAAATATGTCATAATACATTTGTTATACATTAAAACTAGATGCTCTCTGGAATCAATATGCTAAAATCTAAACCTGCAGCATGTGATATCATGATATAAGTGCACAGAATAAGCACAATGGTCGAGTTTCTAACGCGAATCGGCGCTGTTGATGTCATTTTTGCTGAGTTACGGTAGTCTTTTTAGGAGTTATGTTGGTAGCTTTCACACTGTGATGTCCCCATTACAGAGGTGTCCCCATTACAGAGGTGTCCCCATTACAGAGGTGTAAGCTGAACATGATTTTTGGGGGTGACTGTTGACATCCACCAATGATAACAGTCCTCGTCACATTCCTCTCCGCAGCCACACCAATAACATTATTTATACACTACTATTTAAACTCTACATTTACTCCCATTTCCGTTAAGCACGCTCTCTTTAGGGCGATTTTGTTATTGACTGAAATGAAAGATTTGTATTTTTAGATGCCGTGTACTTAACACCGGATTAATTTTATGGTCTAGGCTTACCCCCAATCCCACCCACATTTCATTGGCCTCCCGACGGGAAAATAATGCTCTAGACAGCCCATTTTTTTTACGTAATCGACTGTAGTCGTGTGGCAATAGCATTATTTATAAATCGTTATATTTACTCACATTTCCGATAAGCAGCGGCTCTTTCGGGCGATTTTGTTATTGGTTGATATGAAAAATTCGTATATTTAGATGCCGTGTATCACACACAACCTCGGATTAATTATATGCTATGCATGACCCCCACCCCCACCCACCACCACCACAGTTTCTGGCCCCCCGACAGGAAAATAATGACCGTGTCAGCCCCTTTTTACATAATCAGCTGTAGTGGTGTCATGTGGCGTTGGTGGCACAGTTGATGCACATCAAACGTGAGTGTTTCTTATCGCTCCGAGCTCGAGCATTCTACCTTTTAAGTCAGGGCTGTATCCCGGGGCTCTATGTCTGGGCCGAGTGCTGTCTTACACTGTATGAAGCTGGGGGTGGGGGCAAAGTTGGAAGCGTTTTTCTGTATGCTGACATATCTGAATACGTGGGCGACTGGTGTGCTCATCATAAAGTTCATTCCGTATGCCATATATTCTAAAGAGAGAACTGAAATGTGTCCATTTAACAGAAGTGGCCATTTCACCCAGTCACTATAGGGGAGTTCTAAAGATGACGTCACTTATCAGGAGTGTGGAGGGTGCTGCAAAGATGACGAAAGGTGAGAAGAGAGGGGGACGATAAAAAGGCCAAAATGAGGTGACGTCATTTTTGTGAACGATCTCTTATCCATGTAAAGCTGCTACTTCAGTGGGCCCTTTTGTTGATAGGTCATCGATGATTATTTCTTATCTGAACACAGAGTATTCTCTTTTATTTCTACCCCTAACAAACGACCCACCCCAACCCAGGCCCACCAAAACATAATGAATATAGAGAATCATCACATCGCCCTTTCTTATATTGGTAAAGTGAAACCTCATTACTAGACACAGGAATAAAGGCACAAACAAGTGTCCCCATTACAAAGGATTTCGTTTTAGTGTGGTGTCCCAATTATGAAGGTGTCCCCATTACAGAGGTGTTCTCATTACAGAGTGTGTCCCATTACTGAGGTGTTGCAATTTCCGAGGTGTTGCAATTTCCGAGGTGTCCACAATACAGATGTTTTCCCAATATATGGAGGTGTGCCCATTACAGAGGTGTCCCTATCACTGAGGTCGATTCTTTCACTCTAGGAATAATAATGAATTTGGGAATTTGGTATAGAAGTGTGTTTGCTTTTAGTTAGTGAAATGTTTGATAGCTGATAGTAAGAAGTGTTTTTTTTTTATCTCCGGGGAGTTGAATATTTAATCATAGATTATCTTGGAGGACTAATTATGTTTAAGTTCTGTGTGTTATGTGATTGAAGTCTTATCTAGTTTTAGTGTGTCAAAGACACTGATGATTATTAGGAATTTTATACGATGGTTTACTAAAGTTTATTAATGAAGAACAAAGAGAAAATGTTTTATTAAAGCCCAGAAATAGACGTCGTTTTCCATTCTTTGTTTTTGCTCATGCCCAGTAGATAAATCTCTTCCAGTTTATATAAACCAATGATCAAAATGTCTAAACCGAAATGTAAAGAGCTGCCACTTGATATCAAAATCAGGTTGATCAATGAAAGTGAACATTTGAGTCAAAGACAATTGCAGAATGTACCGTATACGACCATCCAAGTACCCACTCTCCTGTAACAGCCCCTCCCCCCCTCTTTTTCTTAAATGTCCATAAGAATAATGTAGTAAATACACTCTCATGTAACAGCCCACATCCCAGTTTGAGAAAATTTCAATTTAACGGCCCTGGGCACTTGGATGGTTGTATAAGGTGAGTATATGGAATATAAAAAAACTCAAGTACATAACATATTAAAAAGAAAATCTGAATACATTGATACTTTTGAGCGAAATTCTCCACTGTGTAACACCATCTACTGTAAATGAATATCAAACGATACGTATATATGTGTACGTGAAAAATATATGAAAATAAATATAAATATAAATGTGCTTTGCAATCTCATATTCTAATAATAACACACATTAATTACACAAAATCCAACTACAATGTAATACATTTCATACACTGCTATTACATAATAGAATATGTGTATGAGAAAATTAGTCTGTCAAATGTGGTGAACCTCTATATTGAGACCACCTCTCTGTTTGGACCACTTGAGGCTGGTCCCATGGGTGGTCCTAATAGGGAGGTTCTACTGTACACACGACGAGCTCTGACAATGAGGGAACATGATCAGTCTTGACGACGGCCTAGGCCTCTGACGCAACGGATATTGATCGATTCATTGTCCCACCACAGAGACTTCATACACAATATAATCTGAGCACTCAGGGCTGCAACAACTTTGTGTCAACAGGCTTCATAACATTTTGGTACCAAACGCGTGGAAAGATCATCATGATCTTCAGATTTCAGATTACATTCAGACTAGATCAATGCTTATGTATCAATACCAGAGCATGAACCAAACCATACAGGTGTAAATCATATAACAGCTCTTCATGTTTGCATAGATCTAAGTTCTCAACAATCCGAATGCACACACACAATGGCCTGCGACCATGATTTAGTGGATATCTTGCACTCATCTATATATTTGACACATATTGATCGGTCTATTGTTCTCTGTCAATTGAGTTCTTCAGACTGACGATTATGTAATTTATTAATGTAATATCAATATTAAATATGTGGATACTAAGATTGTACGTGTGTACTACGTGACAGATTATATATTAATGTTACATTTCAAAGCCAAAAATCAGATAATCTCACAAAAGCAGAGAACTATCAAATTATTTGCTTATGGTCACATTTGGAAAATGCCTTGCCAACCCATAGCACTAATATGCTGGCGCTGATATATAATCAAATATTATGCAACGGCAAC
>CM032659.1:36530693-36554458 GCA_019095985.1 Streblospio benedicti | reverse complement strand
CTTGATCTAATTAGCAAAAAAAAAGGAGAATCTTAAAGCTTTCAGGCTCCAGCTGTTTTTGGCCACTGGGTGGGGAAATCTTCCGGTCTACTCGTACAAACACTCACTCAACTCATTTCCCACACTCACTCCACTCACCCATCTTCCAATCAACCAGTACAAAAGCTTAATTCTTTGTATTGCTTAACACTATTTTTGACATATCTTATTATATCTATAGCTATCTTTTTAAGCAGCTCTTCCAACACGGACGCATACGAATAACGAAAATATTCTATTTTCAGCTTTTTAATATTCATTATACTGTAAACTATGAAGAACAACATGTTTTGAAATGAACCTTTTATCTTCAATAGTTTTCCCATTACAACGCATTTTGTAAAGACCAAGCTGGAGTGAAAAAAACAATGACTCATTCTTTGCAGGCTTATAAGGTTATATGGGCTAAAAATTCAATTTTTACATTTTCAATGTTTTGTATGCTATAAATGATAAAGAACAACATCTTTTTAAAATGAACCTTTATCATCAATAGTTTTTTCTTATATGATACATTTTGTAGACAGCAACTAATGTCAATGTATATTGATTGGCCATGTTTAAAGCCCATTTTCTCAAAACTAAGTTTGCATAGTGGATGAATTTTTCTTTTTATATTTCTCCTTAACCATGAAATCAAATTTTCACAAACGTGTATATATTTGAAGATGTATGCATTCTGAAGAAAACCTTACTAGGGATTTTGATTTTTTATTTCGTTGATGAATTATGAACGTTTTTGTATTGATTTGCAAGAAAATTCGGAAAATAGGTGGTTTTAATACTTAAAATGCATGTAAAATGATAAATAGGAAAAAATATAAAAAATTTGAGGCAAGGTTTTTCTAGATAAATATACAAATTTTGTAACTGAATAGTGATTTTTGGTCATTTCGATGTTTTACTATCAGTTATATGCTTCGCTACAAAATATGGTGTAATTTGTAAGAATTGAAGCAATAATGAGTGAGAAAATCAAAGTTTAATAAAATCCTAAGAAAAGAGTTCACAGTCCCCTTTAATCATGTAATTATTGTATAGATATATAGATAATTATCATATAATTATATCAAAGATGCATTTCAAGTGCCATATGAATCACACACAGGGACGGTGGAGGCTGTAACGCTGAATACAAGAAATTTCAAGATGGCCGCCACTGACATTTACAGTAGAAAAACTTGGAAGCGTTAAATTGTGATATATTCATCATTGGGCCGCCATTTTTACAATGTGTTGAGATTTTGGGGAAAATTTGTTCCCCCACCATTTTCCCCTCATTTCATCCTTAAAGAATACAAATGAACAAACAAAATCAAATTTTGATAGACAAATCACAGGGATACATACGGCACCAGACTATAAGCTATATGTTACGCCTGCAGCATAGATGATGGCGGTGAAAGCCGGTTACATATATATATATATATCTATATATCTAGATTATGACAGTAAATATTGACAATAATCAAAAAGGTTATATTTTGTATCATTTATATATGCAGGAAATTTTCAAGAGGCACTTTGAAAACCGTAAAACCTTTATAAACATCTCCTGAACAGTCTAGCACAATGAGAAAAAACACTCGTATGAAAGTTTTAGTGAAAACATCTGCTTTGTGGCAGCCGCGAGTCGGCATGAGAAGTGAGTGAGGAAACCAGACAACACTGGTAGGTTTTACTTTGTTAAGGCCCAGAATATCATTTAAAAGATTTGAGATTTATGATCATTGCACTCAGAAAGAGGCGCAGTCAGTTCAAAATATGCTATTACACATAGGCAAAGGAGTTGGGTGTTTTAATATGAAGGAAACTAAATACGAAAAATTAAATATCAAACATCATTGCCTTAAGAGAGGCTGGGTTTTACCGTGTCTGTCCATATGGTAGCCTTCTATAACCAGTTTATTCATGAAGAGACCACCTAACCATCTCTATAACCGATCCATAAACCGGAGGCACTTTCTCACAGTCCCAAAACGCAGCCAGCAGCACCGAGGAACACACCAGAGACTTATTTAAAGCCGCTCTGTAAGACCATGAGTGTCCTGTTCTATTTGGTGATGCAAGGAGATTTTTGGATCTGGTGTGTTATTTAAAAAGCAATGTATAAACTGTTTGCTGTATGCTGATGACATGGTGTTGATTGCAGAAAATGAGAAAAATTTGCAACTATTGCTTGATGAGCTTCATAATTGGTGTTTCCAATGGAGAACCAAAACTCTTGCAGACTCAGGTGGTCGCGCACTTGGTGCAATTATTAGTAAATTTAAATCATTAAAAAATGTTGGGTTTAAAACATTTGAAAATATGTATAATTCTGGTGTCAAACCTGTTTTAGAATATGGTAGTGGTGTTTGGGGTCATATATCTGGTAGTTGTATTGATAATGTTCATTATAGAGCTATCAGGTATTATTTAGGAGTGCACAAGTTTTCACCTAATCTAGCATTGACTGGTGATGTAGGTTGGATTAGTCCAAAACTAAGTAGATGTATATGTCGGATAAGATTATGGAATAGGCTAGTTAATATGGGAGAGAATAGATTAACAAGAAAAATATTTGAATGGGATTATCAAATTTGTAAGCAAAATTGGTGCAAAGAGATGAAATGTCTTTTCAATGAACTTGGTATTGATGCATTTGAAGAAAAAAGTGCATGTGATCTGGAAACTATAAACCCTAAACTGGAATGCATTATGTTAGAGAAATGGAAATCGCAAGTAATAGTCAAACCTAAACTTCGAACTTACGTCACATTCAAAGACAATATTAACACAGAGCCATATGTAAAATTTTTAATGTCTAAGAGAGCGAGATCTCTGTTTACCCAATTTAGGCACGGCATTTTACCTCTTAAAATAGAGACTGGTAGATTCAGAAATTTACCTGTAGCGCAAAAGAATATGTGAGCTATGTCAGATGGATATGGTTGAAGACGAAGTGCACTTTCTATGTACTTGCCCTTTATATGTAAATATTCGGTATTCATTATTTAAGAAGGCAGCTGATTTTGATAAGGATTTTGTTAATTTAGATGTAGAAAGAAAATGTGTATTCCTTATGAAAAATTTTTGGAAAGATGTATCTAATTTTGTTGTCACTGCATGGGGAATCCGTCAAAATGTTTTATATAGAAGAAATTGAAATGTTTAATATATATGCCATATATTTATATTTATGATATATATAGATTTAATATATATAATGTATTTAAGGTGACTTATAAGCCCTAGAAGGGCTGGGTATAATTTGAATTAAAAAATTTCCTCTGTAAATGTAATGTATATACAATGTCACTATAATAAATAAATCAATCAGTGGTCCCTAACAGACATAAACAAAGCTGTCCTTGAAAAAGAAATATGACACTGACCCACTTGATAACAGCAAGGGCATGTTTACATAGACAGTACAACCTCTCTATTATGACACCAACTTGGAACTGACCTCGATTGGTCTCATTAGAGAGGTGGTCTCTTGATGGTTAATGCTGGTCGTGTCTCTATGAATGTTTGGGTCCACAACAACCGTCTTATTAAAGATTAATTGCCTTACAGAGGTGGTCTTGATTTACCTTTTGGTCTACTGTACAACGCCGTTTGCGTTATGACTTTGGTCGGCTGTGAATATATTTGCTTCATACATGAAGCCCCTTGAACCTCTAACTGTGTGTTTAGACTAATACCAACCGCTACCTTAATAACTTCAATTCTCGTCGGTGTAAATAGAGAGACCTTCGACATAACAGAGTAAATAAAGCTGTGTATATAAAACCGCGTCACGGCTCATATGTCCTTCCTTATGAGGTGTCCCTGTTAGTGAAATGCACACATCATTTCATACTCAAATCATCTATGACATTAACACAATGGCAGCCATCTTGAAAAACGGTGGTTATTTTGTCATGTAGGATGTCAACCCTAATTTATTATAAGTCTAACCCCATATGAGAATATATGTCATTGCATGTCATTGTTGACGCTGTCTTCATAAAGTGAATGATTTTGTTGAAAAGATCAACTAATCTGCTCCTCTATAACGAAAACATTATAGCAAATGACAACCCCCAAAGCTTGCTGCACCAAGATACTCACAGTTTTGGTTCTGTAATGATAGTGTGGAGTTTTGATTTTGAATCCCTTCCAGATCTAGAATTATAAACATGTAATAATTTTGATGGAGTTCAATCAATACAGATTTTTTTGAGTGCCATATTTCTTTATGCTAAGATTACATTTTAGGAAAAACTTGCCAAGAAAAGCAGAACATCTAACAACTCCTACCCCTTTCAAAAAAAGAGCAGAGGCCTCATAATAACCATAAACACTAGCAAACTATTGTGTTCCCGATTTTACCCCCAAAATAGAAAACAATCTCCTAATAAGTTTTATTAATACTATCAAATCAAGTGAGCAACAAATCACCAAGACCTTACTTCCATCACCTCTTGAGATTGATGCAAAAGTCCCACACACACGTTGCCTCATAAGAGGAGGCCAGTCTCTCAGCTGAGACTGGCTTACTTGTGAATTACATATCCAGATCCAGACACAACACCAAAAAAAAGCTTGCACCATGTTGAAGGAATGAAGGGCCGGCAACAGAAATATGACAGCTACATTCCTGACAGTATCCAGTCTCAGACAGATAATAAATCTATATATGAAGTAAGCTAATTATTTAAATAATAACTGGGAAATAACCAATAACATTATATTTAAATTACTACTTAAACTCTACGTTTACTCACATTTCTGTTAAGCAGGTGCTTTTGGGCGATATTGTTATTATCTGAATTAAAAAATTCGTATTTTTAGATTCCGTGTATCGTAACCTCGTATTAATTCTAGGGTGCACCTCTCACCCCCATTTCATTGGCCCTCCAACAAGAAAATAATGCTCCCAACAGCCCATTTTTTTTATATAATCGGAGGCCAGAATCGGGCGACGGATCTCCCGATGTGCATTTAGCCGGGGATTTCCAGATGTCAGAATACAGATAACAGACAATTATGTTGCTTACTTTCTATGACAACTCGTTGACGTCTACATTTTTACAGGAAAACTATTTTTGTCTATGAAATGTGATATAAAAATCATGAATGGCACCGTCAAGAGTATGTATAGACGTTTAGTTTGATAAGAGAGAAATGAAATGTGTCCTTTAAACAGAAGTGGCCATTTTATGCAGTCACTATACAGGGCTGTACGCATCAGTATATTGTGTTTATCGTTTGTGTGTTTGGTTACGATATACAAGTTCATTTTTTGGAACCAGTTATATCCCCATGTTGCTTATAGTATATATTCTAACAAATATTTTCCTTAAATAGGGTTGAATAACAGATGAAAACGGACGTAAAATGAATATTGAACTGTATTACATTAAATCTGTAGACCATCATCTTGTATCACAACGACACTGACCCATTTGATAAGAGCAGGGACATGTTTGCATATACAGTAGAAACTCTCTATCCAGACCACCCCTTGGAACTGATATCAAATGACTATGTTCGTCTCATATATCGCAAATGGTCTCATTAAAGAGGTCGCCTTATAGAGGTGGTCTTAATGGCAGGTTCTACTGCACAACACCGTTTACGTTATGGCTCGTCGTCTGTGATTATATAAGACTGTACACTGATGTTTACATTGTGATTGTCATAGCGTAAGAATATATTTATTTAATGCATGAAGATCTTGACTCGAAGCCATAACTGTCTATAAACATAAAATGACTAGATATTGCTGTCTATCTATTAAACCTTACAAACTATTGTGAATGATGATAGTGTAAAGTAACAAGATGGAAATGACTATTTGCGCAATTTATCCACAAGCTCGACTTTTGAGGGTTTAAGACAAGCAGGTTCCACTGTATTGGAACCTGTTATACTTAATATCCATGTAATGCTGCTACTTCAGTGGGCCTTTGTTGATAGGTCATCAATGATTATTTGTTATATGAACACAGAGTATTCTCTTTTTTTTTCTACACTAACAACCCACGTGATCCCCGCCCACCAAAAAAATCCTGTTTAAGTGCAACAGAAATGTATAAATATTTATGTAAATTTCCAAACACCCTTTTTTCTATATCATTAAAGTGAGACCTCATTACTTAAGTGTGATTATCTCTGATGATTTGTTAGATGATAATGACATTAAGAGACGATTAAGAAAATCTACGGGTTATCCCCCAAACTTATTGCTCTAACAATTATGGCTGTGAGCTATGGGGCAAATATAAAAAAGGCCCAATTAAAGAAGATTGTGGTGCCATTTAATAATATATGTAGAAAGTTTATGAACTTTGTGCTGTTGTTTGCCCATCCCCTCCCCTTCTGCTGGTTATATGCAAAGATGAAGGTTTGGGACCACAGCAACTGTCTTATATAAGATATAATCTCAACTGATGGTTCCAACTGCAGAACTTCATGTTTACGTTATGATTTTGGTCGGCTGTGAATATATTTGCTTAATACATGAAGGCCTAATCCTTGAACCCATAACTTTGGTTATCGTCAGTGTAAATAGAGAGACCTTTGACATGAAGAATGTAAATAATGCTGTCTATTTATCAAACATTTAAAATTACTGTATGAAGATAATGTCAAGTAAGACTCGACTATTTTGATTGCACAATTTATCCCCCATAGTTTCAGACAAGCAGGTTCCACTGTATAAGAAACTGTTATACTTCTACAACTTGTTACCTATGTTAATACTGATCATCGAGTGTTATATGACTATTACACGGGGAATTCTATTTATTTCTATGCAAATTAACCTCTTCCTTCCGACCTACCCGACCCCTACCCACATGTCCTTGGAGAATATTTATGTACAAATTGAAAAAAAGTCATGTACATTTTCACCCCCACAAAAGGTGTCCCTTTTATATAAATGTTCACTGTGCGAAAGCGATGTACGTAACTCCAGAGTTTCCATAGTCAATGATATGATGAGCGGATGTTTCATTTTCATATGAGGTTAAGTTCTTAATAACTTTATTTTTTTTGTTAGAAAGACGGTACTTTGCACATGTTATCTGCATGCTGCATAATTTCGTTAAGTTTACTTGATGATAGTATAAAGTGGATTTTAAAATTGTGTGGTGACTACCGTAACTCTCGGGCCTGACTACCGTAACTCTGCATATAAAAACATTGATTACTGCAGCTTAGCTTTTATTCTGTTGAATTAGAGGTCACACTCGGAATTTTTATTGCAGATATTAACCATGGAAGGCAATTATATGTGCTACTAATGTTAAAAAAATGAAAATACAATAGAAGAGACATCCACATAACAGGGATATAATTTGCGCACATTGTCAACTAAAGTCGCGGCTCGAGTGGACACCTAGGATACGACAAAACACACAGATATAAGTCACACTGTAATGTTGATTTGAAGCATATAAATCAGCATTAATTACGTTTTGGATGTCTACGTATCTTCAGAGTTACGGTAGTCACGTATGTGAGTTACGGTAATCATTTGTGTGAGTTACGGTAGTCAATATTAGGTGGTTGGTTTCAACCAAAATATGTCATAATACATTTGTTATACATTAAAACTAGATGCTCTCTGGAATCAATATGCTAAAATCTACACCTGCAGCATGTGATATCATGATGTAAGTGCACAGAATAAGCACAATGGTCGAGTTTCTAACGCGAATCGGCGCTGTTGACGTCGCCATTTTTGCTGCGTTACGGTAGTCGTTTTAGGAGTTACACTGGCAGTTTTCGCACTGTTATGCTCCCATTACAGAAATGTCCCCATTACAGAAATGTCCCCATTACAGAGGTGTCCCCATTACAGAGGTGTCCCTATTACAGAGGTGTCAGGTGAACATGATCTTTGTGGGGTGATGATTGGACGTACCACTGTTGAAATCCGCCAATGATAAAAGTCCTCGTCACATACCTCTCCGCAGCCACACCAATAACATTATTTATACACTACTATTTAAACTCTACATTTACTCACATTTCCGTTAAGCAGCTCTCTTTCAGGCGATTTTGTTATTGACTGAAATGAAAAAATTGTATTTTTAGATTCCGTGTACTTAACCTCAGATTAATTTTATGGTCTAGGCTTACCCCCAATCCCACCCACATTTCATTGGCCTTCCGACGGGAAAAAATGCTCCCGACTGCCCATTTTTACATAATCAGCTGTAGTGGTGTCATGTGGCGTTGGTGGGACAGTTGATGCACATCAAACGTGAGTGTTTCTTATCGCTCCGAGCTTGAGTATTGTATCTCTCCATGCTAATATAGCATTGTACCTCACACAATTCCACAAACTCAGTCAAACTCCACAAAGTCAGGGCTGTATGTCTGGGTTGAGGTCTGGGGCTTTCTTACACTGTATGAAACGGGGTGGGCGGGTGGGTGGGTGGGTGGGTGGGTGGGTGGGTGGTGGTGGTGGCGGTGGTGGTGGTGGTGGGTATTAAAGTTAGAAGCGTTTTTCTGTATGCTGACATATCTGAATATGTGGGCGACTGGTGTGCACATCATAAAGTTCATTCCGTATGCCATATATTCTAAAGAGAGAACTGAAATGTGTCCATTTAACAGAAGTGGCCATTTCACGCAGTCACTATACAGGGCTGTACGCATCAGTATATTGTGTATGGCAGTTTAACTTTTGTGTGTTTCATTACAATATACAAGTTCATTTTTTGAACCAGTTATATCCCCATGTTGCTTATAGTATATATTCTAACAAATATGTTCCTTAAATAGGGTTGAATAACAGATGAAAACGGACGTAAAATGAATATTGAACCGTATCAAATTAAATCTGTAGACGATCATCTTGTATCACAGTGACACTGACCCACTTGATAAGAGCAGGGACATGTTTGCAAATACAGTAGAAACTCTCTATCCAGACCACCCCTTGGAACTGATATCAAGTGGTCACATTGGTCATTAGCGAGGGGTGTATTTATGGTCCATGTTCGTCTTATGGGTCTCTTTATATAGGTTTGGGTCCACAAAATGGTCTCATTAAAGAGGTCGCCTTATAGAGGTGGTCTTAATTGCAGGTTCTACTGCACAACGCTGTTTACGTTATGGCTCGTCGTCTGTGATTATATTTCCTGAACACTTGAAGCCATCACTGTGGGTTTAGATTGATATGGTGGCGGGGCCTGTTTAACTTTAACATGAATCGAGTCTTATGTTGATGAAAGTTGTATCAATTGGAGGTAAGACTGTACACTGATGTTTACATTATGATTGTCATAGTGTATGAATATATTTGTTTAGTACATGAAGACCTTGGCTTGAAGCTATTACTGTCACTAAACATAAAATTACTAGATATCGCTGTCAATTTATCAAACCTTACAAACTATTGTGAATGAAGATAACGTATAGTAACAGGATGGAAATGACTATTTGCACAACTTATCCACAAGCTCGACTTTTGAGAGTTTGAGACAAGCAGGTTCCACTGTATTGGAACATCGCATTGCTATGTTTGCTTTGTGTCCTAAATACATTTGTAAAATTCTGTCTAAATTATGGGCATACATATTCAAATGTATCTTTTATCAACAGCACAGGTAAAGCTATGTTAAATGCCATTGCGAAACATTGTCGCCGGGGGTGGGAGTGGGGGGGCAAAGATGACGTCACTTATCAGGAGTGTGGAGGGTGCTGCAAAGATGACGAAAGGTGAGAAGAGAGGGGGACGATAAAAAAGGCCAAAATGAGGTGACGTCATTTGTGAACGATCTCTTATCCATGTAAAGCTGCTACTTCAGTGGGCCATTTGTTGATAGGTCATCGATGATTATTTCTTATCTGAACACAGAGTATTCTCTTTATTTCTACCCTAACAAACGACCCACCCCAACCCAGGCCCACCAAAACATAATGAATATAGAGAATCATCACATCGCCCTTTCTTATATTGGTAAAGTGAAACCTCATTACTAGACACAGGAATAAAGGCACAAACAAGTGTCCCCATTACAAAGGATTTCGTTTTAGTGTGGTGTCCCAATTACGAAGGTGTCCCCATTACAGAGGTGTTCTCATTACAGAGGTGTCCCCATTACTGAGGTGTTGCAATTTCCGAGGTGTTGCAATTTCCGAGGTGTCCACAATACAGACGTTTTCCCAATATATGGAGGTGTGCCCATTACAGAGGTGTCCCTATCACCGAGGTGTCCCTATTATAGAGGTGTCCCTGTTTAGATGTCTTAGACACCTCAGTGTCTCCATTACTGAAGCATTGTTAGCATTGTTAGTAACGTTTGATAGCAGCCACCATCAGTCCTTCAATATGAGGTGACATTTCCCTGTTTATGGTGCGTCCCTATAGCGGCGACTCCTGCAGCAGCAACCGGCCCAAAGTGCACTGCGCCGGCGAATTGCGCTCCCACATTCCCCGCCAGACACATGATAAGAGTTTGCCTCCGCTGCCGCCGCCACAACCCCTACTGCAGCCGAGGAATTCTTTAGTCAGACGTGTTTTATAAGAACACCGTTTTAGAGTGCCGCCGCCGCCGTCCATAAAAGTCGGCTGCTGCCGCCGCCACGTTGTCGCCAGCAGCCACAGGAAAGGGCGCTTTTTACAGACGTAGTAAATGCGGTAAACACAAACCAAGCTTTATCATTATGCAGTGAAAGTCTTAAAAGTGTGGCATATATATACGTGTTTGACTGTCGGTAAACTTGAATGCCGTTTTCACAAACCAGTTATAATCTGTAGTAAAGGATAGTCTCTAATAGTGATACATAAACGTGGATTTGACTGGTGCTGCGTTGGGAAATTTGTCACATCATTACCAGGCAACTGTGAGTGTTTCCTAAAGCTTGCTTAAATATGTATTATAGTTTCTTATATGTATTTTATTATTATATCATAGTTTAATGCATAAGTTATAATTGATTCAATAATGGATGTATTATGTACATAAATATATGAATGTTATTTTTTCAATATATGCAGCCATGAATGGCAAACTGTAAAAACATTCTACATCACAGGGTTTTGGTAGTCATATTGATATTTTAAAATGATTCACAAATGGAGTTTTGACCCTCATCAGTACATTAACCAAAACGCCTTAATCAGTACAATAGGGGTCCAAGTGGACCCAAACATTTCATGCAATTTTCGTTTCAATTCATGATCTTTCTGTGATGCAAATACATTCTTATGATAATTATGACTGTGTCAAATAAAAATAACAAATGAAGAGTTAAATTCTTAATATACATATTTCAATAGGGCAAATTATCAAACAACCGTGTGTTCTCTGTACTCGTCTTGTCTGGGGTCCATGCGGACCCAAATAAAATGCTTTTGTATTGGTCATTATGTATAACAAAATTAAGTAATTTTCATTCTTGATAAAGACAAGATATGAGCTGACTTCTTCATTCAATGACTTCAATCAAATTTTTCTTCAGTGTACCCTGCATTTTCTGTTCTCTATGTACGGATCCCAATCAAATAGTTTTCATGTACATCCTAATATTTAACCAAAATCAAATAATCCTCAGTCTTGATAAAGGCAAGATATGGGGTGACAACTACTCAAAAGGAAAAGAAGACATACCAGGCGGATAAAAATCTATCACCCCTGAGGTCTGAACGGACCCCTAATGTACTGATTAGGGTTACTCTGCACAAACAATCATATATTACACACGTTTTACAATGAGTCAGACTAGCATGATGCACTATAGTCCAGCAGCCAAACAGGGACTTTTCTCTAACCTTGCAAAGTGTGCCATAAAATGGTTTTTGATGATTTTGTGTTCTTTGGACCCTACTGAACCAGAAACGGAATGATGGCCCCTTGCCAGTATTGAGCATTTTGAGAAATTTGCATAAATGAAATATGGCCACCACCGAACCTCAATCTGCTAAAGCTAAAGATAACATGTTGTTTACCAACCATATTTGCAGTTGACGAATGGATGCATGTGTGAAAAATCATTGATAGCTGATAGTAAGAAGTGCTTTTTTAAATCTCCGGGGAGTTGAATATTTAATCATAGATTATCTTGGAGGACTAATTATGTCTAAGTTCTGTGTGTTTTGTGATTGAAGTCTTATCTAGTTTTAGTGTGTCAAAGACACTGATGATAATTAGGAATTTTATACGATGGTTTACTAAAGTTTATTAATGAAGAACAAAGAGGAAATGTTTTATTAAAGCCCAGAAATAGACGTCTTTTTCCATTCTTTGTTTGTAGCTCATGCCTAGTACATTTGTAGATAAATCTCTTCCAGTTTATATAAACCAATAATCAAAATGTCTAAACCGAAATGTAAAGAGCTGCCACTTGATATCAAAATCAGGTTGATCAATGAAAGTGAACATTTGAGTCAAAGACAATTGCAGAATGAACCGTATACGACCATCCAAGAACCCACTCTCCTGTAACAGCCCCCCTCTTTTTCTTAAATGTTCATAAGAATAATGTAGTAACTACACTCTCATGTAACAGCCCACATCCCAGTTTGAGAACATTTCAATTTGACGGCCCTGGGCATTTGGATGGTTGTATAAGGTAAGTATATGGAATATAAAGAACTCAAGTACATAACATATTAAAAAGAAAATCTGAATACAGTGATACTTTTGAGCAAAATTCTCCACTGTGTAACACCATCTACTGGTAATGAATATCAAACGATAGTATATATGTGTACGTGAAAACTATATGAAAATAAATATAAATATAAATGTGCTTTGCAATCTCATATTCTAATAATAACATACATTAATTACACAAAAAACAACTACAATGTAATACATTTCATACACTGCTATTACATAATAGAATATGTGCATGAGAAAATTGGTCTGTCAAATGTGGTGAACCTCTATATTGAGACCACCTCTCTATTAGGACCACTTGAGGCTGGTCCCATGGGTGGTCCTAATAGGGAGGTTCTACTGTACACGCGACGAGCTCTGACAATGAGGGAACATGATCAGTCTTGACGACGGCCTCCAACGCAACGGATATTGATTGATTCGTTGTCCCACCACAGAGACTTGGTACCCAATATAAACTGAGCACACAGGGCTGCAACAACTTTGTGTCAACAGGCTTCATAATATTTTGCTACGCAACGTGTGGAAAGATCATCATGATCTTCAGAAATCAGATTACACTCAGACTAGATCAATGCTTATGTATCAATACCAGAGCATGAACCAAACCATACAGGTGTAAATCATATAACAGCTCTTCATGTTTGCATAGATCTAAGTTCTCAACAATCCGAATGCACACACACAATGGCCTGCGACCATGATTTAGTGGATATCTTGCCCTCATCTATATATTTGACACATATTGATCGGTCTATTGTTCTCTGTCAATTGAGTTCTTCAGACTGACGATTATGTAATTTATTAATGTAATATCAATATTAAATATGTAGATACTAAGATTGTACGTGTGTACTACGTGACAGGCTATATATTAATGTTACATTTCAAAGCCAAATCAGATAATCTCACAAAAGCAGAGAACTATCAAATTATTTGCTTATGAATCACATTTGACTGCCTTATAACCCATAGCGCTAATATGTAGCGCTGATATAATCAATATTATGCAACCCGGCAACATACCATATATGGTAAAACAAGCTTGAACTGAAAGCCTCTATATCAACAAAGCCTGACGGCGTCAAACATCGATACCAAGAGCGGGAGTCAAGCCAAGCACTGCGGGTTGGGTTGTCATTTGCATAGTAGACAGTGGATACACAAGATCTATAGTACATGGATAACTAATCACTTTGTTAAGGCGAGTCATTGACATTACTTTACTGCGGGTGCAATATAGTTTGGGTATACATTAAAGCAGGTATTAAAAGTAAAAAAAAAACTATTGCCTACTTGTTGCAAATAATTTATTGTTTTTTAAAACTTCCAATTAAACATTTAAAGTCCTTGCCAATGGGGACCGTTTTAATGGTGTCAAGGCAATGTTGAAAATTAAACCTCAGTGTCACATACAAGAGTTTTTTTTGTAAAATTACAAACTGTTTCCATGATAAGATTAAGTGAAGAATAGATATATTAGTATACGACAGATGTCTATTAACATGTGTTTATTAAGGGAATTCTGTGTCTGTGATGATGCCTATATGTTGGCTGCAATGTACTAATAGATTAGGTCACGGGAAGAGGGGGGGTGGGTGGGGGTGGGGGGTCTTCAATAGGTTGGGTGTGGATGTGCCACCGGATAGGGGTACCTTTTTGTGCCATCCATTATACCTTTGGGTTATAGTTCCCTCATTCATTATATTTTTGGATCATAATATTTTGAAATTCCGTATATTTGTGGATCACGTTGTGACCTGTTCATGCAAATAATGACAAATCATTGTAATATCAGGTAATGAAATTTTCTTCATTATTCATTTCTTTAGTCTGATATCTTTGGCATTGGAACTATGCTTCTTTTGAACTTTTGATTTTCATTCATTATATTTCCATATCTTTGTGGCACATGCTTCTAGGAACTGTTTCATTTTGGGATCAGTTTTTTGGGATCAGTTTTTTCTTGCACATTTTTTTATGGGAATTACTTTGCTTACCCCCCCCATTACATACGTGCTGGTGGCACGTGTACCGCGGAGGTATACCGGCAGCACAGCTGTTTATTTTCTTTGTTTTTAGAAATAATTAAAATAAATTTAAACAAGTGCGGGGGTCATGGCGTGGCGATGACGCCAATGGTACATTAGATTTGCCCCCAAAGCACGCCAACGGTGTATTAAAGCTGCCAAAGAAGCCCGGCGGTGGCGGTGAGATCAAAGGGAATAATACCCTACCGGATGGCAAGGGCTTCGACGGCACCCTGCAACCTTTTAGAAGAAGTGTCAGAAAAAATTGCCGCGGCGTGGCTTTTTGCCGCCGCCGACTACCCGCGGTGCCCCATTTGTACTGGCGGCACCAGTATAATGACTTTTTTGTGCCGGTCCTTGCCATTGGTCTCAATGGGGCGTTGCGCACCCCCAGGGACCAATAGTTAAACAAAAATGCTATTTTTAGTAACAAATCCACGATAAATCCTCGGTGCTGCCGGCACAAAGGTGCAGCCGGCACGTATGTAATGGGGGGGGGGGGTTATCCAGTGATGATAATTTTCAAGAACGCTAAACCCATTTGATAGTAGAGCTTTTTTTATTTTCCTTTCTGTCTATTTGCAATGAAAAATGAATATAAGAGCCTTTTCATGAATATTTGGACGCTTGATGGAGTTTCTGTCTGCGAACAGGACAAATATTTGTTGTGCTATGCTGTTTTTGTGCCATCGTTTACACAATTTTCACCAGATCTTCTGCAAATATTATGTTGAAAAAGGATTGTCTATCAAATATTTACTGCCGTTTTAAATAGTTTTTACTCTAGCAAATAAAAAGTTTGCTTTTCTTTTAAGTGATCTTAAGGATGAAGGATCTAATTGTAACTAGAATCTAAAATAACAGTTTGTTTCAAAAAGGTCATGCTTAACAAATTCACTCCATGTTTGTATTTCTGCTTCGGTTAATGTAAATGATGTGATAGGATACTCAGCTACCCCCACGGCTAGAAAAGCGACTGTTTAAGATCATGATACATGGTACCCTTAGTAAGTTTGTTTACAAACAAAAACTCGTACCACAGCTATTATTTTTAGGACTAGACCCTAAAGCAATTACTGAGGCGTTCCCATTACAGAGGCGTTCCCATAACTGAAACATTGTTTGTAACATTTCATAACCAACATATGAGGTTTAATTTCCCTACTTTAGTAGGGAATGGTAGGGGGGAAATCGTTCACTTTTGTAAAAGCACCAAAATTTCAGCTTTTGTCAATTTTGACATGTCCTTTCAGTTAAAAGCAGGACACACGTGAGTAGCGGCACCTGCATTACAGAGGTGTCCCAATTACAGAGGTGTCCCCATTATAGAGTGCACCTGCACCCGTAGCCTATGCTTGATGCATTTTGACCTTTACTAACTGAATATAGATAAAATATGCTCCACCACAATCTCATCACTATATAGAAATACAGGAATAATATGAAGTGCACATGCATGTACATTGGTTCACAGAAACACCTTTACACTGAGGTGACATCTTTAACGTCGTAACATGAACACAAAGGTCACCTTGTCGGCCTCACTTGCCCTCCAGGCTTGTAAACACACATTGGCCATTTAACAAATAAAAAGAGTTTTTTAAACCAAAGTTTAGATCGCTTTAATAGTTGACATCATGCTTGACTTCCAGCAAGCAGATTGTACTGTTGAAGTTTAGCAAATATTATGGCGTAACTAAGACGCCAACTAATGCAGCATATGAAGCAATGCTGAGACCACTACGTGGAAATGATTTTCCGCGCCGCTTGATTCTCACAGTTTGATTATGTTCACGTCAATGCTCTATGAAGATTATTAATGCCTTGATTGAAAACGGACTTGTGGATTTGTAATTCATCTTAAAAACACTGTTTTGGCATTGAAAGCTTTACCTTGGCATTACATTTTATTATTTAGCAACAAACTTTGTTCGTGCTGAATGATTGCTTCAGTGAGGTGTGTGTGTGTTAGTTTGGGGGGGGGGGGGGAGGTTGCTTCAATGTAAGTTTATGTATGTTTCTATTGGAAGGGATCTTTGAGATTTTTGTTTTAGGATGGAAAATCGTATTGAATTAGAGTTCAGCTCCCAAAATTTGGCAGTTCTTTGAGGTATCTTTTGTAATACCTGCAATTTATAACATTTGGTTTCATACGCAAATCTATAAATAGAACTTTCGAGAATTTATTCCCGATCAGGCAGTGTCAGAAATAAACCGTCTGCTCGGCACGGACAACTATATAGTTGGACGTGTAACTTTTGAATCACCTCGGTCCGGGTGGCGGACAACTTCTCTGCGATGGACATGTGGTATATTTCAATAAATTCTTGCTGAAATACCATTTTCTCATAACTGAATCTATAAATAGAACTTTTAGGAGAAATTATTCAATCAGGAAGTGTTATAAATAACCGTCCGCTCAGCAAGGACAATTATATGATCCAACGTGTAACGTTTGAATCACCTCCGTCCGGGTGACGGAAAACTTTTTGCGATGGACATTTGGTACATTTCAATATATTCGTGCTGAAATATCATTTTCTGAAACCTACCTTGTGTTGGAGCAACATTATACGTGGAAAGGAACAGTCTCCTTCTCCCAGCTGGCTTCTTCAGTGCAAAATTGAAGAAACATCAAATTTCATGGCTCCCCTGTGAAATAGAGGCCCTTGCGATTGCCAGAGCCTCAAAATTTTTTTGAGCTTACGTCATTCAATCAGCACACCAAACAGTCTGCCTCACAGACAGCAAGCCATGCTGCCAATCATACAAAAAGCTGTGCACTTCAAGAGTATCTACTATGTTATCCACTGCCAGTCGCTTCCATCTATCAATCCGCCATCTCGCTGGATTCAAGAACCTAGTTGCGGACTATGAAAGTAGGAATGTACCACCTTGTGATAATGAAAGCTGTCAGGTATATTGTTTTGTTGACCGTCTGCAATAAATATCAGTGTGTGACCTAAATGTCAGAGATATTCTCGACCATCGCTCCTCTATGCCATATGTGAGTCGCCAGGCATGGCTACAAATCCAAAAGGACTGTGAAGACATCTCCACAACTGTAGCATATCTTACAAATGGCACCCGGCCAAACAAAAAGCGTACCAAGATGAGAGATACCAAAAGGTACTTAAGGCAATGTACGGTATCATCTGATGGCCTCTTAGTAGTGAAGCGGGACACAAGTCTGTTAGGCTCCCATGAAGCCATTGTAGTGCCAAGATCAGCTATTGATGGTCTGCTGGTAGCACTTCACATCAAACTTAATCATCTGTCCGCTCATCAACTGAGTCAGGTAGTTGCTAGATATTACTTTCCCTTAGACATGAAGACCGCCATTGAAAGACTCACTCAATCATGTCACACTTGTGTCAGTCTGAGGTCCTTTCCCAAACATCAGCGTGAACAAAGCACATCATCCCCGCCTGCTAGCATCGGTAGAGCCCTTGCAGCTGATGTTATGAGAAGGGCTCAACAAAAAATCCTTGTGGGACGGGATGTAGTGACATGTTTCACATCTTCAATGCTGATTGAGTCTGAAACAGCAAGTTGTGTGAGACAAGTGTTACTTCAGCTAGTGCTTCCACTGATACCTCTGCAGGGCCCACCTTTAGTATTACGTACTGACCCCGCACCTTGTTTTCAAACACTTGAGGACGATGAAGTTTTGGCTTCCCACAATATGACCATTGAAATTGGCGATCACAAAAATGAGAACAAGAACCCCATTGCTGAGCGAGCCATTCAGGAGCTAGAAGCAGAAATAAAGCGTGTTTCTCCTGGTGGGGCACCGGTAACGCCTACTCAACTAGTCATTGCTACAGCTACCTCGAACTCCAGAATCCGCTAACGCGGTTTGTCATCACGTGAAATGCTGTTCATGCGAGACCAGTCTACTTTCTCGCAAATCAACTCAGTTTCTGATGAACTTCTCATAGAAGCGCAACATGTTGACCGCATCGCCAACCATGGCCCTAGTATGCGATCCAAGAACCCGCATGGCACCAATATTACAAAAAGGAGATGTAGTGGTACTAGTGTACTTAATTGATGATGGATCTAAGCACCGTACACGTGATCGCTATCTAGTTGCTTCAGTTGATTGATTATGGTGCAGTTTGCAAAAGTTTTCAGGATCTTCACTTATGAAACGGCTGTACCGAGTTAAACGTAACTCCTGCTATAAGATACCTGTGGCTGTACCAGCATATGAACCAAGTACTGAAAATACTGACTTAAGTGATGATGACATGGACCCTGATTTTAATGTTCTTTGTGGTAATGGTAATGTTTTTTGGCAGTGATGAGGCTACAGATATGATCATGATGGACCAAGCTCAGGAAGACACATTGGATAACTACCAATCACCCGATGGAAAAGTGGTGAATGACATTTGCAATGATGCCACGCAGTTGGATCAAACAGTGAACCAGGAAGCCTCAACAGACACCACCTCTATGGCCACTGAAAGGGACAAGCAAACAGTGCGCCGCTCAGGCAGAAAAAGGTTTCCTAACTCCCGTTATAAGGACTATGTTACCAGCTGGACTTGAAGTGGCAGAAGTGTGGTTTATCATAACGTCTAGTTAATGTTGTATTCTTGCATATATGTTCTGATTAGTTACATTGTTTATAATTGTACATTTATTTACTTTAGTTGTAACCTTTCTATAAAGGTATGTTTGCAAAAAAAAGAAGGAAAAAGATAGCGCCAGGGTATGGCTGTATATACATGTATTGTGCTGTGTATAACCATAGTTTTACACATTACCTATAAACCTGGTAATATAGGTCAACAAGGTATTGCATTTGTACTATGTCGTTCTGTACCTTGTGTCCGCCTGGTCAGTTGTAATTGTCGTTGTTACCTGTTCGGTTCTCATGAATAAAAGCTCTCCAGCAGAAGACCCTCTTCCTCTATATTGGGGCAGGAAATGCCTCCTTAGATAGATTGAATTAATAATTTTGTTTTTTGATACATTTGACATGATACTCTTAATAACTTATGATTTTACTATTATTAGTATGTGTTTTGATAGGATACCGATACCCATAAAAATGTGGACTGACATATTGATTGTCACTTTCGTATCTCCCCTGCAAAAAAGACCACTGCATGAGCTTGCAGCCTCTATCACCCGTGCACCGACAGCCAAAATTAGCTGCTCAGAAATATCTTGTGAAGAAATTGGGCAGTGTCCTTGTCCGATCACCGCCTTCCCCTTGACAGCTACTGGGGTGACGCAGGCAACCCACGCAATCCTGGGGTGGACTGTGGTTCTCTAGATGACTCCTCATTGTGTACTAATGCTCTCCACATACGCCCCGGCCTGGGTTCCGGTTACCCATTGCCAAGACAGTGTTCACCCCTGGGTTTCACGAGGCTTGGGAGTTCCAGGTGCTTGAGGAGCCCCTCCACACAGCCACGCGGGTAGACCAAAAAAGGAAGGCCACCGGCCAACCTTGGGAAGAACAAGTGAATGGGGCCTATTCATGACAGCCCTACTTGCTGCCCATCCAGCATCTAAGAGAGAACTGCCGCTATTCGGCTCATAAGCAGTACAAACGAGTACGAGTACTGTGCCCTAATCCTACAGTGGCCATAATAAAGAACAACAACAAAGCCTATCAAGGTGTGTGTAGCCTAGGAAAACTAACCTACTCCAGTGCAACTTATTACAAGGGGCTTTTATAGTCTGCGACCATGCTACAACGAGTCGCACACTGGAGGCCTACTTTACGAGTTTTGCTACAATCTATTTAGACAGTTAAGGTGTCAGTGTTTAGTACTGTTTTCAAAACATTGATTGTTGGGTACATATCATGAGAGCAAATTAGATAATTAATTGATTATGAAGAAATGGAATACTGCACATGGATAAAAATGTATGTATTCAAATGCCTCACCAAGTACTATTTATTTGGCATAAACGGTTGAAATGACATGAAATTCACCTGTGCATGTCTCTAAAGTCTAAACGCATAATATTTACTCGTAATAAAGCAGTTGATTGCGTTTTACTCTGACATATATGACAGAAGAACCAGCAAGATGTAACCTAAAAAGAGTCACTCTCAGCCCACGGGGATGGTTTTACTTTTCACCTATTATCGCAGCTGGAAGTGTCATTTTTGCTACGTCGATAATGGGTGACTTACACGTCAATTGCCGCCAAATGTTCATGAAATAGCTGCTTCTTTGGGGGGTTACTATATATTCATTGTTCCTTTAATCTGTGTTTTTCTATATGTACAGATTCTCACAAACTTTATCTAAACATCCATTCCAAATACCCAATCCAGAAATCAATTAAATATTAGTCTGAGAACTTTGGTCTTCGTTATGATCACCCCAAAAGTAGCAAGTGAACCCGAAATCCTGAAAAACCCTGGGTGAACCTCGTTCATATTTGGTATGTATATAAAAACAGCATAAAGTTTCAAGGCCACCTATAAAAAAAAAAAGATTAACAACCAACCAAACACATTTTATGACCAAACATCAACTGTAAAATGAGTGCAGTAACACAGGCTTCATCGTGACAGTACATGCCAATCTTTTTAGACAGCTTAAGGTGTCAGTGTTTAATTTAAAGTTTTCAAAACATTGATTGTTGGGTACATATCATGAGAGCAAATTAGATAATTAATTGATTATGAAGAAATGGAATACTGCACATGGATAAAAATGTTATTCAAATCCGTGTTTGAAGTACTATTTATTTGGCATAAACGGTTGAAATGACATGACATTCACCTGTGCATGTCTAAAGTCTAAACGCATAATGTTCACTCGTAATAATTTATGGATTGCGTTTTACTCTGACATATATGACAGAAGAAACATAGCAAGATGTAACCTAAAAAAGCCATAGATGTGTCATGTATTCTAATACCGTATAGGTGAATTCCAGCATGATGATCATGCGCGCCTGAAACGGAAGTGTCATGGAGAATTATAGCACCAACGGATAATTTATGAGCATGCGCACTGAAGCGGAAGAGGTCATGTGCAATTTATTCTTCATTTTAACACTAATTTAATAATCGATTTTGATTTTTTGATGAAAAATCAAAATAGATTAAGAGAAGTCCTTACTTATGGATTATAAAATCATATCATGACGCCTCGTTTGGGGGCGCATGCTCATTGGAACCCCCCCTGCGGAGAGGGGGGGGCTTGAAGGCGAAATCAGGGTTGGCAAATGTCATGACATACATGATAAATGTCAATAAATGTCGACATTTATTCTATTGTGAACAAAGTGGATTCCCATTCCCATGTGATCCTTCATGGAGTGACGAGGCGGGTCCTGGCCATGCACCATGGGTGGGGCTCTCTCCCGGGCATGGTCCTATAGACCAAAGAGCCTACTCCTCATTGTGTATTATGTAACCTGCACGTACACCACTCTTTGAAAAGGGATTTGATTTCATGAATTAGTAACAAGCTTATCGTGTAGTCTTAACCAATCCCAATCAGGGTTTGGTTATGATGTGTTGCTTAATGCAGAGCCAGTGTACCAGTGCTATGACAAGAACTGATGAAGGCGATACGGGGGAAGAAATTTCTTTTCTTTGTATTATTCAATATTTCCCCAGAACATACTGACTTGCGTCTTGCTGCAGTGTGCAGCATGGGTTGAGTTCACTCAGCAACCACCAGCAGACCGGGCTGAGACTCATAACCTTATGCTCACAAGTTCCACTCCCTCATAATTTGTCCACTGAAGCACAATATTGCGTCCATATCTATCAGGTGTATTTCTTTGGTTGACTATGATTGTCTACATGCAAGGTGTCCTCTAGAATATCAGCTACATCGTACATAAGAATCAGTAGTGCTTATATAGGTTTTTTGCACCACCATATACTCCATTGATTATGATGGATCAATATGCACGTTGATCCAGATCTGAAGGTGCTGTATCCCGCTTTAATATTTGACTTTACATGGCTCGTCGAAAGCGAGGCTTTGCTTGCAACCACTTATAAGTAAATGGACAGATGAAGCGTCCGTTTTGTAGATGGTTGCTAAGAACCTCTATTGGTCTATTTTACTTACTTTAACTGCAAAACGTTAGTAAAAGTGGAATGATTTGTACTATTGTATGGATTTCACAGCTTTTTAACAACATGGATTTTGTTGAAATCTTTAGTAGTACTGAAAATTAAACATACACGACACACTGGCTAATATCCTATATATTAATACGCTAATTTTTGGACTTTGTTCGGCTATCTCCTCTTTAACCTGACTAGCTGGACGCCATCTGACTAGAGGAGGTCGTTCATGGTACTGTGTAGTTTTGCAAAAATATGTTTTTCATGGTCAAAATGGCCCTGGTGGTTGTTAATTAACGGTTTCATAACAAAAATAGCAGACAGTGACCGCCATGACAGCGTCATGTGGAGTAGTGTGATGTCATAAAGATGCCAAAGGCGTCACATCGGTTCAAATACTAGGGATTAAAACCACTTTGCCAATTGGGCTATGTGTGCATTAGAACCTTCAATCAAGATCACTTCTATGAATACACCACCTCTGTTATAAGATGATTTATAACAGTCCTAAGTCTTCATAAAAAAGGCCATTGCAAACATCTCTAAAGAGACCACCCCTATATTAAACCACTTGACGCCAGTCGTTGGGCAGGCTTAATAGGGATGTTCTACTGACGTGTGTGACAATATCTGTGCCATGGAGAGCATTATGTGTTCATTAGCATAGACACTGATTTTTCATCCCATAGCGTTTGCATACTAGATGCCAAGTGCATTGTCAGTGATGACTTACATGAGATTGAGATATCCTCATACGAGCTTTAAGTCGGAGTTAATCCGGATAGTTCTCCGTCTGCGCCAAGTATAATACATCCAAGCTCAGAAATCCATAGCTTGATCTCTTGCTCATTCCAAAAAGATTCTATATTGTGGTATAAGAAACTTCCCTATCTCAATTTACCTCCAGTCTTAAAGTTTGTTTCAAAACACTCTTTCTCCACAGCATATTTGATACTTGGAAGGTGCTAAGTTGTCAGTGCAATGAAGTGTGCCAATATTATTTATTATTCATTTGTA
>CM032659.1:36516248-36530593 GCA_019095985.1 Streblospio benedicti | reverse complement strand
ACAATCATAGTCAACCAAAGAAATACACCTGATAGATATGGACGCAATATTGTGCTTCAGTGGACAAATTATGAGGGAGTGGAACTTGTGAGCATAAGGTTATGAGTCTCAGCCCGGTCTGCTGGTGGTTGCTGAGCGAACTCTCAACCCATGTTGCACACTGCAGCAAGACGCAAGTCAGTACGTTCTGGGGAAATATTGAATAATACAAAGAAAAGAAATTTCTTCCCCTTTATCACCTTCATCAGTTCTTGTCATAGCACTGGTACACTGGCTCTGCATTAAGCAACACATCATAACCAAACTCCGATTGGGATTGCTTAAGACTACACAATAAGCTTGTTACTAATTCATGAAATCAAATCCCTTTTCAGACAAAGAGTGGTGTACGTGCAGGTTACATAATACACAATGAGGAGTAGGCTCTTTTGGTCTATAGGACAATACCGGGAGAGAGCCCCACCCATGGTGCATGGCCAGGACCCGCCTCGTCGCTCCGTGAAGGATCACATGAGAATTGGAATCCACTTTGTTCACAATAGAATAAATGTCGACATTTATTGACATTTATTATGTATGTCATGACATTTGCCAACCCTGATTTCGCCTTCAAGCCCACCCCCTCTGCAAGAATTCCTTATGAGCATGCACCCTGAAACGGAAGCGTCATGTGCAATTTATTCTTCATAAGTAAGACTTCTCTTAAAGTTATTTTGATTTTTCGACGAGCAATCGTAATCGATTATTAGAATTATGTTACTAACGGATTATACAATCATATCAGGCGCCTTCTCACACTCTCCCCACGCGGCATAGAGGCATAGAGGAGCGATGGTCGAGAATATCTCTGACATTTAGGTCACACACCAATATTTATTGCAGACGGTCAACAAAACAACATACCTGACAGCTTTCATTATCACAAGGTGGTACATTCCTACTTTCATAGTCCGCAACTAGGTTCTTGAATCCAGCGAGATGGCGGATTGATAGATGGAAGCGACTGGCAGTGGATAACATAGTAGATACTCTTGGGGAAGTGCACAGCTTTTTGTATGATTGGCAGCATGGCTTGCTGTCTGTGAGGCAGACTGTTTGGTGTGCTGATTGAATGACGTAAACTCCAAAACCTTTTGAGGCGCTGGCAATCGCAAGGGCCTCTATTTCACAGGGGAGCCATGAAATTTGATGTTTCTTCAATTTTGCACTGAAGAAGCCAGCTGGGAGAAGGAGACTGTTCCTTTCCACGTATAATGTTGCTCCAACGCCGAGGTATTTCCCTGCACCATCCGTGATGAGCCATAAGTGGTCATCAGTGCGTGGTAAAGTGATAGTCTTAGCTTCCCCCAGGTTTTTTTGAGCTACTCAGAGGGACTCTGTGAGGGATTCAGACCATGTAATACTTTCTTTGGATTCACGACCACCTACTGCGTCATCTAGAGGGTAATGAATGGGTGCTGCCTGGAATTACCCTAGACAATTTATCATGAACCTTTAAGTGAATATCGATGTGATGGCAACCACTATATGCGCATGGATAATGCGCATACAATTCAAAATAAAGAAACACAAGGTAGGTTTCAGAAAATGATATTTCAGCACAAATACATTGAAATGTATCAAATGTCCATCGCAAAGAAGTTGTCCGCCACCCGGACCGAGGTGATTCAAAAGTTACACGTCCAACTATCTAGTTGTCCGTGCCGAGCAGACGGTTTATTTCTGACACTGCCTGATCGGGGAATAAATTCTCACGAAAGTTCTATTTATAGATTTGTCTATGAAACCAAATGTTATAAATTGCAGGTATTACAAAAGACACCTCACAATATTCATTTCTTAGTGATGATAAAGATTAAGTGTTGTCATATCAAAGAACTGCCAAATTTCGAGAGCTGAACTCTAATTCAATACGATTTTCCATCCTAAAACAAAAATCTCAAAGATCCCTTCCAATAAAAACATACATAAGCTTACATTGAAGCAACCTCTCTCTCCCCCCTAAACACACACACACATACCTCACTGAAGCAATCATTCAGTAACGAACAAAGTTTGTTGCTAAATAATAAAATGTAATGCCAAGGTAAAGCTTTCAATGCCAAAACAGTGTTCTTAAGATGAATTACAAATCCACAAGTCTGTTTTCAATCAAGGCATTAATAATCTTCATAGAGCATTAACGTGAACATAATCAAACTGTGAAAATCAAGCGGCGTGGAAAATCATTCCCACGTGCGTAGTGGTCTCAGCATTGCTTCATATGCTGCATTAGTTGGCGTCTTAGTTACGCCATAATATTTGCTAAACTTCAACAGTGCAATCTACTTGCTGGAAGTCAAGCATGATGTCAACTATTAATGCGATCTAAACATTGGTTTAAAAAACTCTTTTTATTTGTTAAATGGCCAATGTGTGTTTACAAGCCTGGAGGGCAAGTGAGGCCGACAAGGTGACCTTTGTGTTCATGTTACGACGTTAAAGATGTCACCTCAGTGTAAAGGTGTTTTTGTGAACCAATGTACATGCTTGTGCGCTTCATATTATTCCTGTATATCTACATAGTGACAAGATTGTGGTGGAGTTGTACATATTTTTATTGCATATCAATAGATAGGAAAGGTCAAAAATGTTCATCAATCAACGCTCCATATGTGCAAAGTAACAAACTACTGAATAATGTTGGTTTGTCACTTTGGTTTTGACCATTGGGACATGAACTGTGACAATCATGAATTATTAATAAGTAGTAGTTTCTCGTGTGTCCTGCTTTTACTTTTGGGACATGTCAAAAATTGACATGAAAAGCTGAAATTTTGAATAAGTAAAAAGTGAACGATTTCCCCGTACCATGTTAAACTAAAAAGGGAAACTTTAAACTATTAAATAGTTAAGCCCTTTTTTCTTTCTCCAGGATTTTGCTAAACTTGATTTTTCAGATCTGTTATTGCAGAAGGATGTAACTGGAATCACACCATGTAGATAGATAATTATCTAATCTAATGACACAACATGTTTTGAATTCAAGTGATTCAGAAAAAAAAATTTTGCAAAAAAAAATAAATTAATGAAAAAATTACAAGTTTGCATGTTATAATAAACTTAAATTGTGATCTTTTTAAAAATATAATAATGACCAAACAACTATTCAGTTACTAAAATCTATATTTATCTAGAAAACCTTTATGGAAAATTTTTTATATTTTTCTATTAATCATTTTACTCTCATTTTTCTTTTAAAAAAACCTATTTTCAAAATTTTCTTGCAAATCAGCTCAAAATCTGTTCATAATTCTTACAGTGAAATTATTTTTTTCATATTGTCCCTCTAGGTAACGTTTTGCTTCAGAAGGCATATCTTCAAATATATTTATATGTTTGTGAAAATTTCATTTCATTTAAAGATAGAAATATCAAAAAACCATGAAAATTCATCCATGAATATGCAATCTTAGTTTTGAGAAAATGGTCGAACAAACATGCCACTGTTTATCAATATACATTAATGAGTAGTTGGCTGTCTCATTAAAATGTTAATATATAAGAAAAACTATTGATGAATATGCTGGTTCTTTTTTAAAACTGATGTTGAACTTTATCATTTAAAAGCATACAACTTTTTGAAAATGTAAAAATGTCTATTTCTATAGCCCATATAATTGTGGTAAGATATTTTATCTAGAATTCAGTTATAAGGTTCAAAATGCATCCAAGCTTGGCTACCTTTGCAAAATGCACTCTATAATGGGGACAAATTGTTGAAGAAACACCTCTTAATTCAAAACATGTTGTTGCCCTTAGTTTAAAGACATATCAAAATTGAAAAAGCTGAAAATAGGTGCTTTTACAAAAGTGAACGATTTCTACCAGTCCCCTAAAGGGAAAAAACCTCATATGTTGGTTATGAAATGTTACAAACAATGTTTCAGTTATGGGAACGCCTCTGTAATGGGAACGTCTCTGTAATGAGAACACCTCAGTAATGGGGACACCTCAGTAATGGGAACACCTTCGTAATTGCTTTAGGGTCTAGTCCTAAAAATAATAGCTGTGGTACGAGTTTTTGTTTGTAAACAAACTTACTAAGGGTACCATGCATCATGATCTTAAACAGTCCCTTTTCTTGCCGTGGGGGTAGCTGAGTATGCTATCACATCATTTACCTTAACTGAAGCAGAAATACAAACATGGAGTGAATTTGTTAAGCATGACCTTTTTGAAACAAACTGTTATTTTAGATTCTAGTTACAATTAGATCCTTCATCATTAAGATCACTCAAAAGAAAAGCGAACTTTTTGTTTGCTAGAGAAAAAACTATTTAAAACGGCAGTGAATATTTGATAGACAATCCTTTTTCAACATAATATTTGCAGAAGATCTGGTGAACATTGTGTAAACGATGACACAAAGACAGCATAGTGCAACAAATATTTGTCCTGTTCGCAGACAGAAACTCCATCAAGCGTCCAAATATTCATGAAAAGACTCTCTTATATTCATTTTTCGTTGCAAATAGATAGAAATAAAAAAAAAAAAAGCTCTACTATCAAATGGGTTTAGCGTTCTTGAAAATTATCATCACTGGATAACCCCCCCCCATTACATACCTGCCAGCAGCACCTTCGTGCCGGTGGCACCAAGGATGTATTCGGATTTGTTACTAAAAATAGCATTTTTGTTTAACTATTGGTCCCCCGGGGTGGGCACAATGCCGCGTTGAGGCCAATAGCAAGGACTGGCACGAAAAAGTCAATATACTGGTGCCGCCGGTACAAATGGGGCACCGCAGGTAGTCGGCGGCGGCAAAAAGCCATGCCGCGGCAATTTTTCCTGACACTTCTCCTAAAGGTCGCAGGGTGTAGTCGAAGCCCATGCCGTCCGGTAGGGGATTATTCCCTTTGATCTCGCCGGCACCGCCGGGCTTCGTCGGTGGCTTTAATGCACCGTTGGCGTGCTTCGGCGGCAGATCTAATGTACCGTTGGCGTCATCGCCACGGCAAGACCCCCGCACTTGTTTAAATTTATTTTAATTATTTTTAAAAACAAAGAAAATAAACAGCTGTGCCGCCGGTATACCCCCGTGGTACACGTGCCGCCGGCACGTATGTAATGGGGGGGTAAGCAAAGTAATTCCCATAAAAAATGTGCAAGAAAAAACTGATACCAAAATGGTACACATGTGCCACTGGGGGTATGAAATCAGTTCCTAGAAGCATAGTTCCAATGCCAAAGATATCAGACCGAAATATAATGAAGCTCTGAACTAGTAGCCCAAAATATAACGTCAAAAGCACACATAATTATTTGATAATGCTCAATCATTATGTTACTAAAGTATGATGTGAATTAAAGCAAAGAAAATTTCATTACCTGATATTACAATGATTTGTCATTATTTGCATGAACAGGTCACAATGTGATCCACAAATATACAGAATTTCAAAATATTATGATCCAAAAATATAATGAATGAGGAAATTATGACCCAAAGGTATAATGGATTGCACAAAAAGGTACCCTGTTCCGGTGGCACATCCACACCCAACCTATTGAAGACGCCCCCCCCACCCACCCAGTTTTTTTTACTTTTAATACCTGCTTTAATGTATACCCAAACTATATTGCACCCGCAGTAAAGTAATGTCAATGACTCGCCTTAACAAAGTGATTAGTTATCCGTGTACTATAGATCTTGTGTATCCACTGTCTACTATGCAAATGACAACCCAACCCGCAGTGCTTGGCTTGACTCCCGCTCTTGGTATCGATGTTTGACGCCGTCAGGCTTTGTTGATATAGAGGCTTTCAGTTCAAGCTTGTTTTACCATATATGGTATGTTGCCGGGTTGCATAATATTGATTATATCAACGCTACATATTAGCACTATGGGTTATAAGGCAGTCAAATGTGATTCATAAGCAAATAATTTGATAGTTCTCTGCTTTTGTGAGATTATCTGATTTGGCTTTGAAATGTAACATTAATATATAGCCTGTCACGTAGTACACACGTACAATCTTAGGATCTACCTATTCAATATTGATATTACATTAATAAATTACATAATTGTCAGTCTGAAGAACTCAATTGACAGAGAACAATAGACCGATCAATATGTGTCAAATATATAGATGAGGGCAAGATATCCACTAAATCATGGTCGCAGGCCATTGTAGGTGTGCATTCGGATTGTTGAGAACTTAGATCTATGCAAACATGAAGAGCTGTTATATGATTTAGACCTGTGTGGTTTGGTTAATGCTCTGGTATTGATACATAAGCATTGATCTAGTCTGAGTGTAATCTGAAATCTGAAGATCATGATGATCTTTCCACAAGTTTCGTAGCAAAATGTTATGAAACCTGTTGACACAAAGTTGTTGCAGCCCTGTGTTCTCAGTTTATATTGGGTACGAAGTCTCTGTGGTGGGACAACGAATCAATCAATATCCTTTGCGTCGGAGGCCGAGGCCGTCGTCAAGACTGATCATGTTCCCTCATTGTCAGAGCTCGTCGCGTATACAGTAGAACCTCCCTATTAGGACCACCCATGGGACCAGCCTCAAGTGGTCCTAATAGAGAGGTCGTCTCAATATAGAGGTTCACCACATTTGACAGACCAATTCTCTCGTGCACATATTCTATTATGTAATAGCAGTGTATGAAATGTATAACATTGTAGTTGGATTTTGTGTAATTAATGTATGTTATTATTAGAATATGAGATTGCAAAGCACATTTATATTTATATTTATTTTCATATATTTTTCACCTACACATATATACATATCGTTTGATATTCATTTACAGTAGATGGTTTTACACAGTGGAGAATTTTGCTCAAAAGTATCAGTGTATTCAGATTTTCTTTTTAATATGTTATGTACTTGAGTTTTTTATATTCCATATACTTACCTTATACAACCATCCAAGTGCCCAGGGCCGTTAAATTGAAATTTTCGCAAACTGGGATGTGGGCTGTTACATGAGAGTGTAGTTACTACATTATTCTTATGGACATTTAGGAAAAAGAGGGGGAGGGCCTGTTACAGGAGAGTGGGTACTTGGATGGTCGTATACGGTACATTCTGCAATTGTCTTTGACTCAAATGTTCACTTTCATTGATCAACCTGATTTTGATATCAAGTGGCAGCTCTTTACATTTCGGTTTAGACATTTTGATCATTTGGTTTATATAAACTGGAAGTCATTTGTCTACTGGGCATGAGGTAAAACAAAGAATGGAAAACGACACGATCTATTTCTGGGCTTCAACCAGTCATTTGTCATTTGTTCTTCATTAATAAACTTTAGTAAACCATCGTATAAAATTCTAATAATCATCAGTGTCTTTGACACACTAAAACTTAGATAAGATTTAGCTTGGGCCTTCTCACACACAAGATAAACTTATGAAAGCACACAGAACTTAAATATAATTCGTCCTCCAAGAGCAATCTATGATTAAGGATTCATATGCAGGATCCATTGTGTTAAAAAACACTTCTTACTATCAGCTATCAAACATTTCACTAACTAAAACATACACACTTCTATGTGACCAAATTCCCAAGTTCATTATTATTCCTAGAGTTAAAAAAATCGACTGTAGGGATTCTGTGATAGAGTTTGTCGTTTTATGTATGCTTTATTTATTGGGATTTATTTATGTGTATATGCATATTTTATCATTTTCTATGGAATTTCTCCCGCTGAGAATAAATGTTTCTATTCTCTTCTATTCTATAATCATACTTGTTCCCACCATTCAGACAAGCACATAGCCTTTAATTCGCACCTTTTTGTAAAACCTTTCTGAAAGAGCTGGCGTTAAAACGTCGGTCAGTCCGGGTTGATCATTCACAACTGCCATTTTTCCTGTAAATAGACTCCTTGATCATATCAACCCGTGTCGCTGAAATTTGAAAGTTTTATGGGAGGGCCAGTACAAAAATGGAAGAGATTTATCTACTAGGCATGAGCTACAAACAAAGAATGGAAAAAGACGTCTATTTCTGGGCTTTAATGAAACATTTTTTCTTTGTTCTTCATCAATAAACTTTAGTAAACCATCGTATAAAATTCCTAATAATCATCAGTGTCTTTGATACACTAAACTAGATAAGACTTCAATCAGAAAACACACAGAACTTAAACATAATTAGTACTCCAAGATAATCTATGATTAAATATTCAACTCCCCGGAGATAAAAATATCTATCAAACATTTCACTAACTAAAAGCAAACACACTTCTATACCAAATTCCCAAATTCATTATTATTCCTAGAGTGAAAAAATCGACTGTACATTCTGTAATATGTTTGTGATTTTATGCATAGTTTTATTTATTTGCTATTTATTTATGTATATATGTATATTTTATGTCTTTTCTATGGAATTTAATCCGAAATAAATGTTTCTATTCTATTCTATTCTATACCCGCATACTTGTTAGCCCACTTCACAAACATAGCCTTTAAACTCGCACAAGCGTAAAACCTTTCTGAAAGAGCTGCCGTTTACATCGTCGGTTTTGACGGCTTGATCACTCACACTGCCTTTACAAGTCCTTGATCATATCAACCCGCCATGTATAGCCGTGAGATATGACGATGAGACCCTTGGGGAGGGGTCAATTTTTCACCAAGGCTATGATTCAAGTATGGAATGATTCATAGTCATACAATGGAATGATGATAAATAGTCATACAATTTGTAGGGGTGGGACAAAATGTTTTGGAAGAATGGGGGGTCAAAGTTTCAAGGTGATGAATTTGAATGTTGTGGGGGTGGGGGGTCAGAAGTTTGAATTTGAAAGTTGTGGGAGGGTCACAAGTTTCAAAATGGAAGTTGTGGGGGGGTTCAAGTTTAAAATGGACGAATAGGGGAGGGTCAAATATTCGGATTCTTGAAATTTTACTGTAGGTGGGTCAAATGTTCAAATTTTGTAAATTTACTGAAAAGGGCCGTGGCAAGCGTTTATATTTCTTAATAAATGTTGGTAGAATGTCCTGATCTATTTTTCGTTGGTATGTGATCAATCATTTGGTTGTATAAAATATCTTGTAATTTTGTACCTAGTTTCGTATGTCAACACTCAACACATGCGATTGAATTGCTAATATTTGCCAAAATGCTTTTGACGTAGGATTTTAGTGATTGGATGGAAAGTTTTTCTTGAAGTAACAAGTGCCTTACCCAAGAATTTGTACTGTTTAAAAAATATATCAAAGTCAACTTGTCATAATATGAAAGGACTGGTGCTATTAATTGAATTTAGAGTTTTTGATAATAGCTCACCGGCTCTTATGTTAGAGCAATTGTCTGAGCCACTGCAAGCAACTTATGAAATGGAATATGAAACCCTTTATCAAGATTGAATTATATTATGTTTATTGTCTTTTGATACCACTAACTTTTATTTTTGGAAAATACAATATAAATTCTTTTACTTTTTTTCAAAATATCAGATTAAAGATTAAATCGCTTTCTCTAAATTCAATTAAATAGCACCAGTCCTTTCATATCATGACAAGTTAATGTATACAGTTAGTATTGCATTTTGTTTACTAGTATTGCATTTAACAAACCGGGGAAAAAACTAGTTTCATTCATATACCAGTAGCTAAATATTTTTTGCAAATTTGTACAGCAGATATGACAGTACAATGCTATACTAATGCATACACAGGGCATGTGGAAATGGGGGTGTCATATGCTAGGTAAGTTATATATACTAAAGAGGGGGGGTCGGAAGTTCTTATTTCAGGCATATATTTCGGCGTGGGGGGTCATATGTTTGATTTGCAACACCCGTGGGGGGGAGGTCGGAAGTTAGAAACACTGATGTCTAAAAGAACTTCCGACCCCCCCGATGGCCTTGAGCGGCTTGATGGGAGGCGGGGAAGTGCTCTCCTCTCTTTTTTTTCCTGGCGGCGGCGTGCCGAGCGAGCTTTCTTTCGTAATCTCGCCCAGTCTTGTCGTGCGGTCTCCGACGCTTCATGGTCGGTCAACTCTTCCCAGGACGATTCAGGCTCAGCAAACTCCGGCAGCAACTCAACCTCGCATGAGGTGAGGAGTCTTGAGGTTTGGCACCACAGCTCTGCCATCTCGATGTCTTGTCCCTCGTCAAGCACGATCTTTAAGTAGTGGGCCCACGACTCGTGCAATTCATCTGCAGCTTTGCGGCCCTTTGTCTTGATCTTTGCGTGAGCGATCTCGCGGCTCTTGCTGAGTTGTGACAGCAGCACTTTCTCTGCAGTGTTGAGGGTGATGTGGTAAGCATACTGTCTGCGGCTTGGTTGCCACACGTACCGCAAACCCTTGGTCGATCCGGCTGGGCATCCGAAGATCGGTTCTAGATAATGCACACGCTCGGTGTGTATACCCAGGACCGCTTGTCCATCTTATTTGGCTGGAGAGATATTTCCACATAATATCCTCCTCTGCTGTTGTTTCCTGAGCTTGATTCCACTTGGGCCTCTTGACCTTTTCGGGCTTGTCCCGTGTCACGGGGTCTTTATGGGAAGTCCTCTTATCTTTCTCGTTCTCCTCGTTGGCACTCATGTGTCCCTGGTCCATTTCATGGTCCAACACTCTCTGGGGTCTTTGCACAGACTGGGCAGGGGCATCCCGGTTCTTGGCCTTGTCCTCTGGAAGAGCTCCCCTCATAGGGGCCAACTTCTCAGCGGAGTTGCCAATCGTACCTCTGTTTCCATCTGCTGTTTCACTCTGCGCCTTTTCTGGAGGGTCCTTTTCTCTCTTGGAACCATCTGGTTTGGGGATCCTCTCTAGGGTGGGCGTGGGTAACACTGTAGACGCGACTTGGTGGCTAAATCCACTCGTGCCTGTCTTTCCGTCCGCTGGTTGTACCACAGCCATTGATTCCCTCTGCGGAGCCGTCTGGTTCAATGGAGGAAGGATCGTGTCGGGGCCCAAGGGGACTCGCACAATGCCTCCCATCCTATCTAGCCAGCTGTAGGTCCCTTGGGGGTGACTGCGTGTCTCGCGTTGAGCCGGTTCTCCGCCGGCGGCTTCGTCCAACTTGAGGCTTTCGTCGACATCCATCTCGTGGGCCGACTTCTCGAGGCACTTAACCCCGAGTTCCCGGCGAAGTCAGGACTTGATTCAAGCAGCACTCCTGAATCCAAAGGGGTCGAATCGAGGGACAATCCACCACCACTAAGGCTAGGCCCTGTTGCTCTAGTGTCTCTTGTATACAATGTGGCAGGGGAGACTCCTTAGTCTTTCGCGTATTGCCCATCTCGCGGCGTGTCTGTTCCCGCTTCAGATTCCGCGAGTCCCTTGATGACCGCCGATGC
This sequence comes from Streblospio benedicti, assembly GCA_019095985.1. NCBI lineage: Eukaryota > Metazoa > Annelida > Polychaeta > Spionida > Spionidae > Streblospio > Streblospio benedicti. The sequence goes on along the minus strand of CM032659.1, from coordinate 36,519,267 downwards.
TCCTACGGTTGGAGTATCATGATCACCGCTGTCTGGTCACGCTTTAAATCTTCCATGGCCAAACGGTCGCTTTGCGGTGCTACTCACCTGTCTTGAAGCTGATGATGCTGTTTCTTGAGTCTTTGACGCCGTAGGTGTCTTCACCCCTGTGTCAGAATTCGCGACTGGATCCCAGTATGCACACTGTGTAATTGCGTGTACCTACGTGAGATCCTGGTCACGGCACCAAACTGTAAACAAAGTGAGTTCTTTATCTGACGGTCTTGACTGGTGGTAGCCTCAGGAAGCGCAGTGGAAGAACTTGCCTGGACGACCTATGAAATCTGTGGGGCGGGAGGCACGGGATCTCCAGGCCCAAGGCCCTCTAGAGTAGCTGGTGACACCCTGAGTTTCACGAAGGGCCTTCTCACGGGAAGGACTTTGCACTGGTGCTGACACGCACTGTTTCAAGCGTCCCCTACGCAGTGCAACACGGAGCCAGGACCACGTTGAGAGAGGCACCCATCAGGTTACCCTCCGTAGAATTGAGTAAAGAGGGCCTATTCCCGAGATCGAGAATAGGTTGCCAGCCCTACTGCTTCCGACGAGCGCTAAAGGAGAACTGCCGCTAATCGGCTCAAAAACCAGAACCAGAGAGTACTGGCTCCCTAATCCTACTGTTGCCATAATAAAGGACAACAACAATACTTAACAAGGTGTGTGTAACGGGAAAGCTATACCTAGTCCAGTGCAACTTCTATAACTAATTTTATACTACGCGAGAATGCTACAATTCTCGCGCACTGGAGACTACATGAAATGAGTTTTGTTACACTAGCCCAAAATCAATGCACCACGTTTCGTGTCACCAGGCTGCTTCAGTGACCTTCCTCTAGCCCTGTATGTATATATTCCAACAGAAAATACTTTTCATAGAAAGGCCAATCACTTAGCTTTAAAATGACACCATATAAGCCTGTGTACACATCTTAGTTTTCATATGAGAGCTAATTAAATTAGTGGAAGGGTGTTTCAGTTTTTCCGATCTTTTTCTCCGACCCTTCAATACTAAAATATCCATAACATTTTATTGTCATGGTTGTATAACATCCAACATGTCAAAAATTAAAGCTAAGATATCAGGCTTTAATAATATATGGGTCTCCAAAAATCCCAAAGGGGGAGGGGGTTACGGTGGCCTGCGGTCTACATAACAAAAAGTGCTTGTCCAAATGGATTTTATTGTTTTTATATGTTCAGAGTAGCACGTTTTTTTTGGTTCTACATGCATAATTGTCTCTGTTTCATGACTTCTTTGTCCAGAATAAATCCATGAAGTAAACTGCATGTCAAAATGGAGTTATTTTTGTGTGTGTGTGTTTTTTGCATACTTTAAGTATAGCTTGTTAACACATGACATGTCACAGAAAAACATGTTTAGAACAAATATTAGAGAACCTCAACCACCTTTGTACCAAGACCATTTCTTGTGATCAACAATCTTTACAAAGAGACAATATCTATAATGAGATTATTTCTTGTGGTCCAAAATCCTCATGACAATAAAGAAACCAATTCTATAATAAGACCTTTAATGAGACCCTTCATAAAGAGATCGTTGCGAGTTTGCGACCCTGCCTTAAGAAATAGTCTATTTCAGTTTAAAACTCAAATTTAAACATGAAGATGTTATTGTTCAAATGCCAATACTAGATGGACGGACGGATGGACGGACAAGAGATAATACCAACAATTCACCTGTCTGTGTGATGAGGTGTGACAAACGAAACATGCAAATTGAGTCCTTTATGTACTTAATGATTTAATCAAGCGAAATTCATGGCCATCTGTTTTGAATCATTGGTAGTGTCAGCAAATAGTTGTCAAGTTCAAATATAGAACCTTAATGCACAGGGTTTGTAAATGTTTCATTGAACCAATAATACATATGCAGTCAAACAATGTCAGCAATAATCAAAATATCTCCTTACTTCTTATTTTTCTAAATGACCTAGAGACTATGTGAAAGTCATTGCAGCCATGTTTTAGGATTGGGAGGACATTCCCCTATACAAATGCTATTAATAGGTCTGGCATTTAAGGCCACAGCACATACATGTTCAATTTACCTTGCCTTATCTTGATATCAATCTTATTTGTGACATTGACGTGGTGACTTTAAAGGTCGATTTCTTAGTAGATGAAGAATCACATTTGCCCAGCAATCTTTTGCCTATGCATTGTAAACTAACGGATAAATAGAATATTATGTTCTAGTTTACTTTTTATCAATCCAGTTTGTGTATAACTAGATTAATTAGTGAGCCATTTAGATGTGCAAATTGACGCCATGATGTCACGTTTGAACTATGACCTGTAGCTCATCAGAAATGCGCCTGCGCTTGGCGATATGACCGGCAAACCATCGCCAATGCTTTATTCATCATGAATGCTCATGTAAAGTTTTAATGTATGATAATCAGAATATAGTTATGATTTTACATAGAATTCTTAACCCAAAATATGTTATGATATACCTACTCCATCGTTATATCTCACACAGTATATATAGTTGATATGAATGAACATTACTTGTAAAGGCAGTGTGAATGATAAAGACCTGAAACCGACGATGCCCCCCCTTACACCCCTCCAGCCGTTTTTACCACTTGCCGGGTGCAGCCACAGATCTTAACGCATCTTAACCACACATTGTGTCAGGGTTCCACCACAATTCCGAGTCTATAGGCAAATACAATAAGTGAAAAATGGCCCGTTTATATTACCTTGTGTCTACTTTAATACAAGTTAATGTTAAGCCTCATAATGTTTCATAAAAAACGTGGAGCTTTTAGATGATAGAGAGGTTGTAAACATGGCGGTGGGTCTATTGTTCCTTTAACCCCCATAATGGCTTCACACTGTTTGATAATGTAATAAGCCTATATATTCTAACTTGTCCCTATTTACAAGAGAATCACTAACATATTCGAGCTCTAGCCCTTACAGAACATATAAGTTTCAACTGTATCTTAAAAAA
>CM032659.1:36498104-36513445 GCA_019095985.1 Streblospio benedicti | reverse complement strand
AAACTGGTTATGTTACCCTAGTGTTGGTGCACTCTAGAATGTGTCAAGACTCGTTATTAATTCCACAGTACCTGGGGCTGGGTGAGGAGGCTGAAGCGGTCGGGACGCTGGCAGAACACCAGTCTGTTGTTGTTCTGTCGCAGCCACAGCACACCGAGGAACACACCAGAGACTCGTGGTCCTCCAGCAAGCGCTGTAAGCACCATGAGTTATACAACGTCACCAAGTTATACAGCACGTCAGTGATACTGCTCAAACAGGTCCTAAGCACCACAGTTATACAGCATAAGCACCATGAGTTATACGGCAAACAGTGATACTGCTCCAAACAGCTGACACTGCTCAAACAGCCGCTCTGTACAAGCACCATGATTATACAGCATCAGTGATACAAACAGCTGCTCTGTAATACAAGGTGTTTATATATGCAAGCAACAGCTCTGCAATAAAAACCACAAATTAATCTCACACCTACTATCTGCTGTGGAAAACCTGGAACTTCACACATTGGACTTTACATCTCAGCTCTGTCAACTTAAAGCTCTGTAAAAAATATTGTAAACACCCGGTCAACTTGGTGATACAGCCTGGCAACCGTTCTAGTTGATTGTCACCTCGACAATAAGTCCAGCCCACACTACCATCCACCCCTCCCTAATGGACTCACCCATGTGCAGGTCTGGCAGTTCCTCCACCACACACCAGGCGGCGCCGGGCTGCACGTGGTTCTTGGCGAAGAGTGCGTCGGTTACCGCGGTGACCGTCATCGTCACGTCGGCGAGCAGTGACTTGCTGCTGCCGTCTGCCGCGGCGTGGACGCGCACGAACAGCTGAAACACACACAATCACTGAAACACGCACAAACACTGAAACAAGCACAAAGACTGAAACAAGCACAAAGACTGAAACACGCACAAAGACTGAAACAAGCACAAAGACTGAAACACGCACAAACACTGAAACACGCACAAAGACTGAAACAAGCACAAAGACTGAAACACGCACAAACACTGAAACACGCACAAAGGCTGAAACACGCACAAACACTGAAACACGCACAAACACTGAAACAGGCACAAAGACTGAAACAAGCATGAACACTGAAACGAAGATTTAAACACACACAAATGTAAACAAAGTGGAGTCGATCGCGGGCCGCGCTCTGTGCTGATTCGAGGCGCCACGAGCTTGTGTTAACTGGTACTCCACGTACAGGCCACCGTCCAGCGTATTGAAGTGCCTGGTGCCTGATTCGGGTTTCACGATGGGCCCCCTACGGAGGGGACTTGTGTTAACTCAGTACTCCCCCTTTACAAAGCCACCGTCCCAGGCCCAGTGAGAGGGGTTCGCCACCAGGTGCCTAACAAGATTGGGTTCCTCATTGAGAATAGGTTACCAGCCCCGTACTATCCGACTAAGGATGGGAGCTAATGGCACCGGTACTATACACTGAGCTCCTAATCAGGGTGTCTTAAAAAAACAAGGTGTGTATAACAAAGGGTCCCAGGCCCAGTCAGGAGGGGGCCACCGGCCACCCCACTGCCTGTGGGCTTAAAAATAACAAGGGTCAAGAGGGCCTATCCTCATTGAGAATACAGGTTACCAGCCCTATTTCGTGCTATCCTACAGAGATGACACAATGAGAACATGGGATCAGAAGCAGACTCGTTTACTGTTGCTGCCACAATCCCTCCAAGTTACACAGAATTCACAACTTAAACAGGTTTGATTTAGGAGGTCATCATCTATTATTGCGGAGGGGGGTTGTGCGGGGGGTGTTAAACCATATGGTATGAATTATCACGCCCCAGGCCGAAAACGATTTGTATCTAATTAGCCTATTTTGTGTTGTTTGAAATCTTGTTTTCACTTTTTGGGGCAACCCTCTAAACCAGCTGTTGACGCCATAATCAAAATTAGATTGTACTAAAGTAGAAACTAATAGTTTTCTCTCTTTAAACCCAAAATACATATTATTTCTATACAAAAATTTCAATTTAGCATTGATTTTTTCAACATTAAGCTAGCCATAGACGACCCACTGAAATCCTGATCAAAAGTAACACCTAAATATTTTATACTGCTTTTTGACTCAATTTCTTTGTCGTTGCACATTATATTCAATCTATTGCATTTACTCAATTTCTTTTTAGTAGCAAACAAAATACTTTCCGTTTTTCCCAAATGTAAAGATAGTTTATTTTCTTCCAACCAATAGCTAAGTGATTTTAAATTTTCTGCCAATGTTATTTCAATCTGCCTTGGGTCAGTGCCACTGACAACTAAAGCAGAGTCATCAGCATACAGAAAAAGATCACATGTGACTGCCTGAATCATATCATTTACATACAGTGTAAACAAAAGTGGACCCAATATTGATCCTTGTGGAACACCACACGTGACCCTCCCATATGCCGAGACCCTGCCATTGACACTAACAAATTGCTGTCTGTCTGACAAGTAAGACTGAAACCATGAAACTACTGTGTTATCCATACCAATGGATTTTAATTTAGTGGTCAAAATTTGATGGTTTACTGTATTAAATGCCTTTTGAAGATCAATGAGAACTACCCCAGTATAGAGGCCATCATCCATATTCAGTCTCACCCTGTCAGAGAGACTAGTCAATGCAGTGTCAGTAGAAAAAGCTTGACGAAATCCAGATTGAAAGTCATATAACAGATTATTAGAATTCAAATAAGAAACCAGTTGTTTATGTACAATTTTTTCAAATATTTTAGAAATCACATGTAATATTGATACAGGTCTATAGTTGCCTTCAAAGTTTGAGTCACCTTTTTTAAACAATGGGATTACCTTGGCTGTTTAAAAGTCATTTGGGACAGTAGCAGTTCTTAAAGACAAATTTACAATATGAGTTAATGGTGACGAAATGACACTGGCAGCATCTTTAAGAAACCTGGCTGAGATGTTATCATATCCTACTGCTTTAGCAATGTTCAGCTTACATAAAATCTTTTCAATTTCATTAATGCTAACATTCTGAAAACTAAAACTGGACAAAATTACATTTCTATTCTTATAAAACTGAAAAATATTGTCTTCGTTAAACTTTCTAAAAGGCAATTTTTCCAATAATTTATTAGCCACAGTACAAAAGAAATCATTAAACCTATTGGCCACAAAATCTGAATCAAATACCACTTCATTCATTTCATTCCTTAATCCAGTACTTTTAGAGTTATTTTTAGCCTTAGAGGATATGCCTAGACCCTTAATAGTTTTCCACGACTTTTTAGGATTACCTTGATTTTCTTCAATTTCATTCTTGATGTAATCTTTCTTTGCCTTTCTTATTGACATTTGAACTTTATTTCTTAGCTCCTTATATTTTAGAAATAACTCACTACAGTTATGTTTTCGAAATTTTATCCACATTTTATCACGCTCACTAATCAGATTTAAAATATCAGCCGAAAACCATGGTTTACTATTGTTCTTAATTCTAACAGTTTTTACTGGTGCAATAGCATCAACAACATTGACAAACATATGTTTAAAAGTATCCCAAGCAATGTTAACATTAGATTCATTTATATACGATTTTATTCTTCCCTCTCTCTCTTTTCTATGGCCACTTGACATAGTCATATGGAAGCTTAGGGTTGCAAAACCTGTCTTCAGCTATGTCTGAATAGTGGTAGGAGCTTGCTAGCCATAGAAAAGAGAATAAAATCGTATCCACAAGTTTTAGTAGCATTATCAAGAGTCAGCAGTAAACAGCATCAACAATCATTGGATACAACCTAGGGTTCACTATCCAGATCCAGATTAAAGGAAAAAGTCCTCTCTGTAGTAAAGATTTCTGCCACTTTAACATGGTGTTGTTGTGCTAAAAATGTACTTGATCTATGCTTCTTAAGCTTCAATTGGAATATAATCTTCATACTATTTTCTATAACATATCATAAGTATACACATTAATAATTAGAATAAAGATTTATAATAGCATTTACTTTCCAACCTTTTTTCTGTATTACTTAGTCTGACCATCCAAACAGCATGTCTTTTTTTCTGTGTACTACCCGATGAACCTCACAAGACCCCAACTTCATATCCAAAAGATGTGGAAATTTCCCCATCTTTTTATATCAATATCACTCTGAATTTGTAAACAATATTGGTTAATTATAAAGCCATGGAAACGAACTGTACTACTACTAGTATTAGACGCTATTACATAAATATAGTACTTGGATTTCGTTAGCAGCACATTACTGAACTCGCAATTCCAGGTATCCCTCGTCATCTGCCGGTCATTGACTTCTGATTTATAGAAAATCAATGAAAATAAGCGTTTGGGCGTGAAGACGCTGATGGTACAGTGGAACCTCCCTTATGTGGACACGTTGGGGAGAAGTGAAAAATGCACACATCGGACTGGCCGTCAACATAAGACAGGTTTTGACGTTTACTATAAGAATAATGCTGTAAATGCATCATATATTTATAATTGAAGCTATATAGATAACTAGCTGGTTACCCGGCGATGCTCGGGTTCAAACTGGTTAGAGCAGTAGCCGATAAAATGGTGGCAATATAACATTTTTATCATTGGCATATTAATAAACAGTTTAGAAGCAAAACAATTTAAAATTTTGTATAGCAATGTTTATTTTTCACTATTCAATGTACACTTTGAAGACAAAGGTGTCCTGTATGTGACAAAACAACAAATATAGACATGTATAAAATATAACAACAAATACAGGCAGGTTGGAGACCATGGTATTGCTCAGATCTTAGTGTTTTTTGGTTTAGGCAGATGTAAAGTAAGCGCTCAGTTTCAAGTTTTGCATACATGTCGACCATTAGCTGACTGGTCACCTCCTTGAACATGAGCAGATGGTTAAATTCACCATCCCTCACCATCAGTCTGTAAGCATAAAAGTCCTTACAGCTGATTTTCTTGTCCGTTTCCTGTCCACTTTGTGGGTTGACCTGGTATAGTGGAAAATGGTATCCATCTTCGCCTCTTGGAAACATGAGTGGGTATTGGAGTGTATCGTAGCACCTGTGTGTTTCCTTGATGTTCGTGAGCATGTTGCCCCTTTTCTTTAGGACAATATCGCGTTTACCATCTGTGTTCCGCTCATTAAGCACCATAACAATGCCACTTCATTGGTAACTTGATCATTGAAGCGACGTGGATGTTCCCCCGCAGGTGTCCTGTCAGCCTTGATTACCACCCTGTGCTCTGGCTGGTCCATCTGTTCTAGAGCCATCTTAAAGCTTTGGACATAAGGGTGTGTCTCATGGAGCATATTCTGGAGATCCTGTATGATTTCATGTGGCATCAGGCCCCCAATGCGATGATGTACCTGGCCTTGGATCTTGAAGGTAGTGCAGAACCCTGGGGGTGTGAGGTTTTTATGGGCGCCAAATGACGTCATCATAAACGCCGCATTATACTTCCATATGTTTGAGCGGAAGTGTTTTGATTTAGGTGTGTCGTCTGTAAGCAGTGTCATCAGGATATTAGGTGGTGGCTGCAGAGTCTCCAGTCTCACTTGATATGATATGAAGTTAGTTAATTATTTAGATAATAACTTGGAAATAACCAATAACATTATTTTTAAACTACTATTTAAACTCTACATTTACTGACATTACTTTTAAGCTCTCCTTGCTCTTTTGGGCGATTTTGTGATTGACTGAAATGAAAAATTCGTATTTTTAGATTCCGTGTATCACACATAACCTCGTATTAATTCTAGGGTGCACCTCCAACCCCCATTTCATTGGCTCCCAACTGGAAAATAATGCTCCCAACAGATCATTTTTACATAATCGGAGGCCAGAATCGGGCGACGGATCTCCCGATGTGCATTTAGCCGGGGATTTCCAGATGTCAGAATACAGATAACAGACAATTATGTTGCTTACTTTCTATGACAACTCGTTGACGTCTACATTTTTACAGGAAAACTATTTTTGTCTATGAAATGTGATATAAAAATCATGAATGGCAGCGTCAAGAGTATGTATAGACGTTTAGTTTGATAAGAGAGAACTGAAATGTGTCCATTTAACAGAAGTGGCCATTTTATGCAGTCACTATACAGGGCTGTGCACATCAGTATATTGTGTATGGCAGTTTAACTTTTGTGTGTTTGCTTACAATATACAAGTTCATTTTTTGGAACCAGTTATATCCCCATGTTGCTTATAATATATATTCTAACAAATATTTTCCTTAAATAGGGTTGAATAACAGATGAAAACGGACGTAAAATGAATATTGAACTGTATTACATTAAATCTGTAGACCATCATCTTGTATCACAACGACACTGACCCATTTGATAAGAGCACGGACATGTTTGGGTATACAGTAGAAACTCTCTATCCAGACCACCCCTTGGAACTGATATCAACTGATATCAAGTGGTTACATTGGTCATTAGCGAGGGGTGTATTCATGGTCCATGTTCGTCTCTTTATATATCACAAATGGTGTCATTAAAGAGGTCGCCTTGAAGAGGTGTTCTTAATGGCAGGTTCTACTGCACAACGCCGTTTACGTTATGGCTCGTCGTCTGTGATTATATTCTCTGAACAGTTGAAGCTATAACTAGATTGATATGGTGGTGGGGCCCGTCTAAGTTTGAAATGAATTGAGCTGTATGATGATGAGAGCTGTATCATTTGGAGGTAAGACTGTACACTGATGTTCACATTATGATTGTCATAGCGTATGAAGATATTTGTTTAATACATAAAGATCTTGACTCGAAACCATAACTGTGTATAAACGTAAAACGACGCTGTCTATTTATTAAACCTTACAAACTATTGTGAATGGAGATAATGTTAAGTAACAATATGGAATGGCTATTTGCACAATTTATCCACAAGTTCGACTTTTGAGGGATTAAGACAAGCAGGTTCCACTGTATTGGAACATGTTATATTCATGTAATGATGCTACTTCAGTTGTTAGTAGGTCATCATTGATTAGTTGTTATCTAAACACAGAGTATGCTCTTTATTTCTACGCTAACAAACAACCCACCCCAGCCCCAACATACGAAAAAATCCTGGTCAAAGAGAATGTTTATGTTTAAAAGAAATGTATAGATATTTATATACATTTCCACATCCCCCTTCCCTATATTATTAAAGTGAAACCTCATTGCTATGCACAGAAGTGAAGGCATATAAGACAAGTGTCCTCATTACATAAGATTCTTTTTTACTGTGGTGTCCTTAAACTCCCGTGAGATGTCCCTATTACAGAGGTGTCCCTATAATGAAGGTGTCCCCATTATGGGAGTGTTCCTGTTATGGAGTGTTCCCATTACAGAGGTGGCCCCATTACAGAAGTGTTCCAATTTTCAAGTACAAAAAGTAGCAAATTTGACAATATAACCCAGCTCATATGTCCTTCCGTAGAAGGTGTCCGTGTTAGTGAAGTGCCCCCCCCTCCCCCATTCCCCCACGGTCTCATCCAACACGGCATCGCCCATCATGACCTCTACAGTCCACTGCTGCCGTCTGCCACGGTGTGATAAATCACGGAGCCCTCCGCTGGGTGATAAGAGTCTCCGCCGCCGTCACAAACCTCTTGTTGGATCAATGGCGCAGCCTCACTGCGGCAGTCATGAATAATGTAGTCAGGCCTTTGTATAAGGTCACCACGGCAGACATCAACACTTGATAACAATGCTGCTGCTGCCCGCTCCACTGGTGGAACCTGTATTATCTGGACACGTTGGGGAGAAGTGAAAAATGCACACATTGGACTGGCCGTCCACATAAGACAGGTTTTGACATTTACTCTAAGAATGGTACTGTGAATCATAAACACCAAATTGAAGCTGCATAGATAATGCTTTCTGGTATAATATGTATACATAAGCAGTTGCTTAAGGCCCAAATCCCTCATATTATGTTATCTTGTTTATGTGCAGAAAATCTGAGGAAAAACAAATATTATGAATAATTCTTTATTATGATAATGAATATGATAAATGAATATGAAAAATGATCATAAAGTATACAAAATATTGGTGTGACCCCAATATTGTTAAAGACCCTATAAGCCAATAATGGCTGCGTCCATTAATATCTTCTTTTTATTTCGCACTTGTATAACATATAACTATAACTATAAAAAATATAATCTGAAATGACCTCTTTGCTGATAAGGTGACTCAATGATTCTTTCCAGATAAACCCTTATGCAATGTATTGTTACATTAGCTATGTCTTCAGCTATGTCAATTCAATGGTAGAAGTTGCTTAAGCAACTATGTATACATATTGTATAGAACTTTAATTAGCTTATGAGAATTTAAATAGTATCGCATAATTAGCGGTGTAAAACAAGGTAGGGGAACCTCACTCTCGTGTGATACACGTCCATCTGTTTAAACAATTCTTTCAACATAAAGATGGAATTATATGATCACCTAATGGTAAAAATGAGAAATTACAGGCGGTTTATGGTTTTGTAAGTTATCCATCATTGAGGTTTTTGCAGGTGCACTGACAACATTTAGTAATATACGTGCAACGTATTTATCTGCACGTGTTGTACGTCATTCTTTCAAAACCTTACGCATTTTGGCTGAATTTCTGGCTGAATTTCTGGCTGAATTTCTGGCTGAATTCTGAGTTGAGATCATGGCCTACAGACCTCGTGTATATAGTCTTGACCAACCCAATCGGTGCTTGGGCATAAGTATTATTGAAGTGGAAGTAAATTATATCATATTCTATTTTGTTTTAACCTAAGAAGGTTTCTAAATTATTAGAATATGTATAAATTGGAACAAGATGCTGGAGGAAATCATACCCATGTCAAGACTTAACAAACAAATATTGTACTAAACATCCGGATCTAAGCAGTTCTCCCAGCTTCACGTATAGCAGGTGTGTGGTTCGTGCTGAGAGCTACAAAATGACACATAAACACCATTTCCACCACCACCCTGACCTGAGCTTTCCCCGTCAAACTTGCACTTCCGGGGAAGCACGTGAACTTGTACAGAGACCCGAATTCCAAACCCGCTACTTGCTCATGTTTTCATGGCCGTCCTATTGGTGATGGTGGTACAGTGAAACCTGCCGTGCGTGAACACCTTGGGGAGAAGTGAATAATGCCGACATTGGACCGGACTGCACCTGCACCTATTGTGGGCCGGAGCAAACACCCCTATATTTAGACCACCTTCATATAAACACTACTGATGGTGGTCTATTAAAGAGGACACCACAAATCTCTATAAAAGACCATCTCCATATCTAGACTACATGAAGGAGCCATCGTGTGGTCCTAACAGACATAAACAAAGCTGTCCTTGAAAGAGAAATGTGACACTGACCCACTTGATAACAGCAAGGGCATGTTTACATAGACAGTACAACCTCTATTATCCAACTTGGAACTGACCTCGAATGGTCTCATTAGAGAGGTGGTCTCTTGATGGTTCATGCTGGTCGTGTCTGTATGAAGGTTTCGGACCACAACAACTGTCTTATTAAAGATTAATTGCCTTACAGAGGTGGTCTTGATTTACTTTTTGCAGGTTTTTGGTCTACCGTACAACACTGTTTGCGTTATGACTTTGGTTGTGAATATATTTGCTTAATACATGAAGCCCTTGAAGCTATAACTGTGTGTTTAGACTAATACCAACCCGCTACCCTGGTAACTTTGGTTTTCGTCAGTGTAAATAGAGAGACCTTCGACATGAACACGGTTAATAAAGCCGTGTATATCAAACATTACAAATTACTGCATGAAGATGATGTAAAACTTAACAAGATGTGAATGACAACTCTTTGCTCAATAAATCATTATTGTTACATCAATTGTTAGTCTTAATTGAGCTCGACTTTTTAGCGATTGAAATATTAAGTATTAGAACCTGTTACACGTATCTATGTTAATAGGAAAGACAGATCATTAATTGTTATTTGACCACAAAAAATTCTCTTTATTTCTATGAAAACCAACCCCCATCCGTATGTTAATACAGTAAAATCTCATTATTAGGGACAGATGTCAAGGCACGGAATGGTGTCCCCATTACAGAGGTGTCCCCATTACAGAGGTGTCCCCATTACAGAGGTGTCCCCATTACAGACCATCTGTGTTACAAAATGTCCCCAAATACAGACCCCATCCCCATTAAAACAGTGTCCCCTGATTACAGGGATAGTGAAGGCATTACAGAGTGTCCCCATTACAGAGATGTCCCCATTACAGAGGTGTCCCCATTACAGAGGTGTCCCCATTACAGAGTCCCCATTACAGGCCCCCCATTACAGAGGTGTCCCCATTACAGAGGTGTCCCCATTACAGCATACGCCATAGCAGTCAGGGCCCAGGTGCACAGATAAATAAGACGCGCTCACCGGCAGGTGAGAGGCGTCGCCCCCGCCATATCACAACCTCTCAGTTGTTCCTAGACCCACAGATCTGTTGATAAGGCAGCCACCTTCTTGTTGGACCAATAGCACAGCCTCACTGGTGGGCAATGATGAAGTCAGGCAGTTGTATAAGCTCACCACTTCAGACACCAACACTTGATAACTGCTGCTGCGACTGCCCCCTCCACCATGTGATAAGTCTATAGCCGCCGCCTGCGTCCAGGGAAAAGATAAAAGTCGGCGGCAGCGGCCAACATCCCCTTCAGAGTATCTGCAGCAGCCGCGGTACAGCTACAGGTAAGGTTCTTACAGACATACTGATTGTCGCTTTCACATTTTAATAGCGTAATCCATATTAAAGGATAGGTTTTAAAAGTGTTTTACATCCATATTGAATGTAGTTTTCACATAGCATTACTTATCTATATCAGAGAAACATTTACATTTATTTGACTAACAGGTAAACTAGTCACATTCATTCACCACCAACTGTGAATATTTCATAAAGGTCGGACATATATGTATTATAGTTTTCCAGATAGACCCATCGTACATGAATATATATGTATAAAGTATCGTTGAGATTTTTACCACAGGTGTACGAGAAACTTAATGCATGTCCAATTTTGCTTAAATCTTCACTGTTTTCGGGAGAGACTGGATTTTTTTTTCCTTTTTTGATAGATGACTCATCTCATGGCTCCATGAGTTTTATATGGTGTTTCTATTAAGGTGTTTATTATTGTGAATAGTAATTATTATTAATTAGTTTTTATATTTTCAACAATTTGAAGTATATATACACATATCAGGTGCCTTTGGTACATTAGAACCTCGCATGATGTGCGCAGTCACTGTTCTTCCACAGAAAGTGGTGAGATAAATCTGTAATTGTAGTATTTCTACAGTTTTCAAGTTGTTGCACAGAGCATTCATCTGGACCGTCTAATAGCTGGGGTCTCTGTATGAAAGTTTGGGATCTGGGAAAAGGATGTTGTTATAGAGGTTGTCTTGTTACAGAGTTGGTCTCTTTATAGGCATGTTCTCTTTATAGACGTGGTATTAATTGAAGGTTCTACCGTTCTTTCAGGAAGTGCTGTGAATTTCTGCGTACGTTGTAACAACTACAGTGGCCAAGACGCTGGTGACCACGGCTCAGCTCGTCGCCTGGTGAGTGTCACAAACTCAAATCATTACTTACACCATACGGTGGTAGGCCTAAGATATGATATTTGCTAGGCCTTTGTGCAATTACGCCAACAACAACTTTAAACCCGGGCTTTAAACGTGACGTCATTGCGCTCTGGTTGAGTGAGCGTGTTATACGAGTATAAACACGCACCACGTCATAACACATGCCTCGTTCATGCCTGTCGATATCATATTTATCATTAAAACAATTGTTTATACAAAAAACAATATATTTATTTTTTTCTATCCATTAGAGTGCCATCTTATCAATTTCAACAACAGGTAACTTTGATGATTTACACGATTTATGTTGTATGTACATACAGTAGGTTTTATTAGGATTAAATTTAATTTCATTGTTTTTCGCAATTTTCACACGTGGTTAGCAATTTCTGTAGGCCTTTTGCAGGACTTAAAATAACTGCATCATCTGCATAAAATAAACGATTAAAGCTTACATTGTTCATTTGACATCCTACTTGCAGTTTGTTAAGATTAGAACTTAGATCATCTAAGAATATATTAAAAAGTTTAGGTGATAAAACACTACCCTGACGCACAAACGTTGATGGATTTAAAATATGTAGATTGAAAACTATCCCATTTTACTATAAACTGTTGTGATGTATACCACGCTAATAATATATACGGACAATGATTTTAGGGAGACCTTTGACAACAACTTCTTAAAGAGGTGATAGTGGTTGATTCTATCAAAAGCTTTTTGATGCATCTAGGAAACATATATATACAGTGCTTGACAAACGTCTATAGTAATTTACAATTTCCTTCAAAAAAATATGCAAGAATCAGAGGAAGTCTTTTTCTTTGTAACCAAACAAATACAAAAATACGAATACATTTTCTAAACAAATACAGAACTATATTAACAAAAAATTTGAAAATGTAGTCCGTCAGAGTACAAGCATGACAACCACATCTTTACCAATTTTAGATTCTTCAGAACACATATATTTATAACATTTGATAGATGATACCTTGCTGTGGCAAGATGGGTTACGACAGTATCACCCCCTTTTCGAACAGGGAGGACAACCCTCTCCAGTTTATAGGACACTTCTGCATCATGATAACATGCCCACAATGATATGATCCTCGTACCTTGGTATTGCTGCTGGGTTCTGCACTGGGTGTTTGTCGAGGTAACAAATAGGGAGCTTGTCATCGTGCAGAAAAACCCCGTTCAGCGCGGGCCAGTTGTCACATCCATGCAGCTCCACACAGGCTGTATGCAAACACACCGCCATTATCTACACGGCATATGTTCAGTTTTCATCTATAGGGATTGTAATAAAGGGCGGGTCCGTAATAGGTTAATATCTCCCCCCTCGGACTTTTTGTCTATGTTATATATGTATGACATCTACAGCTCATTATAAATGCGTGCATGCACAAATTCGGCATGGCTAAAGTAAACGGACCAAATGCATTCAGACATTTTAAAGACTATCTGTTTTTTGCTAATAACTCAGTTGTTGTCAAAGCTATACATGAATTTAAAACACCACTGTAATTCTCATTAAGAGTTGCTTCAAAGGAGACAAAAACCATGACTGACACAAATTTTCTTACTTCCAATGAGAAGATTATGGAGCAATACCCCCCCCACCCCAAATTAGTATGTATCTTAATTTTATAGTCTACAATATCTCACTGTATAGAATTAACAAGTTATAACCACACAACATCGACTCACCAGCAGTAGTTCCCCCGTGAGGCGGCCGTCGCTGCCCGCAGGTCCGGACGTCATCGCCGTCCGCGTGGAAGAAAGGCGACTTCAAGGAGAATGTCACCTCATCACCCTCGGGGACGGAGGCTGAGCCAGGAAGAGGACGTGACGTGCGGGTGCAGGAAGCTTCGCAGTCACACTGGATAAGGCAGCAGTTGGCTCAACACCAAGTAACAGACCCGTCTGATAATCAAACTCAGCAGCTGGTCACGCTAAAGGCTGGAAAATGGCGTTCATTGCCACTGACAGCTAGGGTAAAGCCGATCTAATCTTACAAAGCTGACATATCAAAACCAAAGAGAGGCTCTATGGGATTGTTCACAAACTGACATGACGTCACCCGGGAGGTGGGGCGGGGGGATGTAGCGAAAGATGACGAAAGTTGACAAGGAGGGGGAGGAAGGTGTCTATTACTTGGGTGATGTCTCTTTTTGAAGAAAAATAATTGTACTTATTGAACACTATTTGAACTTTAAAAACTGGCTGACATGATAACTGAGTTGTGATATATCTACAAGTTGAAATCACATTGCCACGTTTGCTTTATGTCTTAAATACATTTGTAAAATTATGTCTAAATTATGGGCAAATATGACGTCACTTAAAAGGAGGGGAGTGCTGCAATAATGGCGAAAAAAAAGTGACAGGGGGGTAAAAACGCCAAAAATGAGATGACGTCATTTGTGAACGATCCCTATATTATATACATACTAGCTTATACCCGTGTGGTCAAAGAGACATGCTGAGAATGACATTGAATCACTCCAGTTACATAATCATATAAGTAGATCCCAAGTATATCATCGGTAAATTACATTGACTTGGTATGTAAAATGAACATCTAAGGGCGGAAATGTTAGTGTCCATGTAAATGGGAACACAATGCCTTCCATCGGCATAGGCATATTTGAAAAAGGTGACATATTTGCATGAGTGTATCTTTTGGCTATGATTAAGTAGAAGTTTTATGACAGCATGTTTTTTTTAAGCATTTTTTCCCCTTGTCCTGACGACCCTTGTCCACGTCCTGACAGCACCACCACCCATCCTGAAAGCACCCTGACAGCATCCCCATACATGTACATACAAAATCCAAGATCAAGCCAAGGCGTCATTCATTGAAAGGCAGTTTTTTACTATGTAAACATGGCATGGTGACCATCATCTGTAATAGCCAGTGAAAATCAAAGATTTTCCCCCCCCCTCACATTGGCCATAAGTATTCTTATTTAGAGAGTATAAACTACAAACACATAAATACTGTTGACACACTAACTACATAGCAAACATAAGCATCAAGTATGATTCATTGGCGGAGATTTTCAGAACCATATAACAGTCGATGACGAAAAAAAAAGTCAAGACACCAATCATCCAAAAAATAAAGGCCACTCCGCAATGTCCGCATTTTGACACCTACCACGCACTTCCTGATAGTACCTGCCAACATCCCCCCATCCCCAGGCCCCTAATTAACAACAATTACATATTATGTAGTTCGAGTCTTCACCACTGGTCTACATCATCCACTCCCACCCATCGTCCTGATAGCACCCACCCTTGTCCTAAAAATGCTCAGCCCCAAATCTGACACCAATCGCCAAGCCCTGATAGCATGCTTCCCATCCTGACAGCAACCATGACTTGTAATAGCACACACCGGTACTATACATTACCGCCCCCCTCATCCTGCTTGAAGCCACATACACATTGGCACAGCCCAGATACACACACACATTTTGATTCTTACACGTATTAGTATATCTCAAGTAAGTCATTGATCACAGAAAATGCAGTTGGCATCTAATATGCAAAAGCTATGGGATGAAAAATTAGTGTCTATGGTAATGGGAACATAATGCTCTCCATGGCACAGATATTCTCACACACTTCAGTAGAACATCCCTATTAAGACTGCCCAAGGACTGGCGTCCAGGGTGTAATATATATTGGTGGTCTCTTTATTGACGTTTGCAATGGTCTATTCTATGAAGAC
>CM032659.1:36455494-36498004 GCA_019095985.1 Streblospio benedicti | reverse complement strand
ATGGATCAGTGTCACAAGCAAAGGACTCCATGGGAAAACAATATGAATGTATACATCTACAGCACTAGGACAGGAGTGATAGTAGAAAACCTCTAAAACAGTCAAAGTATTGCCTGTATTACATCTAAGTGGTAAATGTTGCCAGTTTCTGTATCCCATATAGAAAACTGTAGTGTTTTGTATGTAAACCAATGACTTGCTCACGTTGTCATAATGTAGAATACAATCCTGATTCCCATAGATCGTCAGTTTATTGATGAAATAGAGAATCCGCCATTTTAACCATCTACATTATAATCTCAAATTGAGTGCAACTCTCTTTTGGGACGTCCCTTATAATAAGTTCTTTTCACAGTCCCTCATCCATGGCTGGCAAGAACCTCCATAAAGAGACCACCTGTGTAGTGGGATACAGTCGCCGACACCGCCTGATATTGTGATTATCGTTAATCTGTATAGACAGCCTGTGCAAAATCTGGCTCTATATTGGGCTGTTATTTTTCAGTTTTTGTGCATGTATATGTTATGATGTCGCCCAACCAAAGGTTAGTTCGTCACATCACAGTGTTATATACTTAAACTGACCAACTAAAGTTAATTACTGTTGACAGCTTTTGACATAATGAGCTATCGATCTGGCGAATTTCCAGTTATAATATCTCTTTCAGGGATTGTATGCAGCAGTTCATTTTCAGCCACAAGTATGCAAATGAGCTGTTATGATTGGCTATAGCCACCAGTGACGTCATGTATTTGGCCTGTGGCATTGACAAGTGACCCAGTAGCCTGGGGCGCGTACCTTCCTGATGTTGGCCTCCTTGATTTTCTCCAGCGCGATTCGCAATTTCTCTGCCTTCAGTTTCGCCTGAAAACAGAAATGCACCGGTCAGTGAGAGGTCAGTGAGAGGTCAGTGAGTGGTCAGTGAGTGGTCAGGGAGCGGTCAGTGAGAGGTCAGTGTAATTTGCTCTGTATTATCTTGCTTAAAACTATGTAATGGTAACCTTATTCTATACACAACATTGAAGACAGAGTGCCACTTCAAAAAGACCTTGCCCACTTGGAACTCTGGCCCAAGACCTGGGGTATGGTCGCCAACCCATCGAAGTGTTACATGCTGCAGATCGGAAGTAAATTGGAAGAAACATTCTGACCCCCATGTCCGAGCTATGTGACAGTGAGAATGCCTCAACCATGAGCTGAAGTGGGACCATCGTATCGGTCAATCATCAAGGCATCCAGCAAACTAGCTGAGTGCAAGAAGCTAGCCTATACATTGCGCTGGTACGGTCCAGCATTGAGTAATCATATGGGACCACACACTAACACAAACTCCAACATGAAAACGTTCCAGTGTTTTGCTGCAAAATGGATCTTATCATCCTACTTCAGAACCATCAGTGTTACATCTTTACTGGATCAACTGAAACTAGAATCCCTCCAGAAAAGGCATTCAACGACTAGCATTCATGTATAAGATCTCCACAATCAGGTTACAGCGCCCATTGAAGAACCTAAAATTCAGGACTAGACCAACTCATGACAAAGAATCTAACATGAGAGGATTATACACAAATGCTTGCAACTTTTAACTCACAATTTAGACCCTCACAAGAGACAGCTGAGTAAACATCTCTGCCCATAGCAGGCACAACCACGTCGGTGTGATACTCCGATCTAGGGTTCTGCCGGCCAACATCCAGATCCAGAATGTGAATAAAAAGTCCTCTCCTGTAGTATGAAATAGAGAGAAATTGACAACTTTCAACACAATGTTTTTGTACTAAAATGTACTAGATCTATGCTTCTTAAGTTTTAATTGGAATATAATCTTCATACTTTTTTCTATAACATACCATAAGTATACACATCAATAATGAGAATAAAGATTTATAACAGCATTTACTTTCCAACCTTTTTTCTGTATTTAGACTCATTATTTAGTCTGACCATCCAAACAGCATATGTTTTTTTCGGTGTACTACCCGATGAACCTCACAACAAGACCCCAACTTCTTATCCAAAAGATGTGAACATTTCCCCATCTTTTTGTATCAATATCACTCTGAATTTGTAAACAATATTGGTTAATTATAATACCACGGAAACGAACTGTACTACTACTATTTATTAGACGCTATTACATAAATATAGTACTGCGGACTAATATAGGTCACTGACTTCTGATTTGTAGAAAATCAATAAAAATAAGCGTTTGGGCGTCGTTTGGACCTGTCTTTTTATAAGTCATTGAAACCTGTCTTTTTATGTAATGCAGTGGAAAAATAAGCGTTTGTGAGAGTCTGGTGGTACAGGGGAACCTGCCTTTTCTGGACACGTTGGGGAGAAGTGAAAAATGCACACATTGGACTTGCCGTCCGCATAAAATAGGTTTTGACATTTACTCTGAGAATAATGCTGTAAATGAACCATATATACCTAATTGAAGCAGCATAGATAATGCTGACTGGTATATAAGTATTATTGAAATGGCGGTAAATTATGTGATACTCTAACTTGTTTTAACCTAAGAAGGTTTCTAAAATATTAGAAGATAAATAAATTCTAACAAGATGCTGGAAGAAATTATACCCATGTCAAGACTTTACAACCAAATATTGTGCTAAACATACAGACCTAAGCAGGGTTAACCGGCCCTACGGCTGGCTCTGTCAGCTTCACGTATAGCAGTGTGTGGTTCGTCCTGAGAGCTAGAAAATGACTCATAATATAGAATATAGAATATAATAGAATAGAAACATTTATTTTTGATTAAATTCCACAGAAATGACATAAAATATACATATGTACATAAATAAATAGTAAATAGATAAAACTATGCATAAAATCACAAACATATCACAGAATGTATAGTTGTTGTTTTTTCATTCTATGTTGAATACACATTATTCTAGACTTATTAGGATTGTGTATAATTTCATAGTTGGATGCAAAGCGTTCACAAATAAACACCATCTCCACCACAACCCTGACTTCAGCTTTCCCTGTCAAAGTTGCACTTCCGGGGAATAATTATACACAGATCTAATACAGGCATAAATTCCAATTTACTTGCTCATGTTTTCATGGCCGTCCTATTGGTGCTGGTGGTACAGTGGAACCTATCTAACGTGAACATCTTGGGGAGAAGTGAGAATACTTTGGATGGGCTGAAACCTATTTTGGAAGAGCAAACACCCTATATTTAGACCACCTTGATAAACATAACTGATGTGGTTTAGATACTACAAACCATCTATATGAGACCTAACAGACATAAACAAAGCTGTCCTTGAACAAGAAATATGACACTGACCCACTTGATAACAGCAAGGGCATGTTTACATAGACAGTACAACCTCTCTATTAAGACACCAACTTGGAACTGACCTCAAATCGTCTCATTAGAGAGGTGGTCTCGTTATGGTTCATGCTGGTCGTGTCTGTATGAAGGTTTCGGACCACAACAACTGTCTTACATAAGACTTAATTGCCTTACAGAGGTGGTCTTGACTTTTGGTTCCACTGCACAACGCTGTTTACGTTATGACTTTGGTCGGCTGTGAATATATTTGCTTAATACATGAAGCCCATGAACCTCTAACTGTGTGTTTAGACTGATACAAAATCTCTACCTTAGTAACGTCAATTCTCGTCAGTGTAAATAGAGAGACCTTCAGCATGAACAGGGCAAATAAAGCTGTGTATATAAAACATTACAAATTACTGCATGAAGATAATGTAAAGTTACAAAAACTATTCATATTGTAAAATCAATTGTTAGTCTTTTTAAGCTCGACGTTTTAGGGATTGAAATATAAAGTATTAGAAGCTGTTAGATGTATGCATGTGATACTGCTACTTCAGCCGGCCTATGTTAATAATATGTAAGACAGATCATTAACTGTTATCTGACTCTCAAGGGGACATACGTGGTTGCACGGCAGTGGCCCCATTACAGAGGTGTCCCTATTACAGAAGTATCCATCATTAATGAACCATTATTAGTAACAATAGATCACTAACAGGGGAATGAACCTATGAGCCACGACACGGGGACCGAGGTTCTAGCCGTAAAGTGCACCTAGTCATGATTGTAGCTGTGATATGAGAGTATTTTTAAGTATCAAAGAACGTGATTATTGACATAATACTAGAAGCTAGGTAGTGTTACACATTAACAGTTATAATTCTTGAAAAAGATTAATGTTTTAATAGATTAGACATCAATTTTTTGAGTGTTTTACATGAATTTTGTTCAAATTCAGTAGGAGACATGTTAATTTAAAACAATTTGATGAGGTGCCCCAACCTGACAGAAATAATTAAGTAAAAAAGTGGCAACTTTGACGATGTAACCCGAGCTACCGCGTCATAGTTCATATGTCCTTCCTTATGAGGTGTCCCTGTTAGTGAAATGCACACATCATTTCATACTCAAATCATCTATAACATTAACACAATGGCAGCCATCTTGAAAAACGGTGGCTATTTTGTCATGTAGGATGTCAACCCTAATTTATTAAAAGTCTAACCCCATATGAGAATATATGTCATTGCATGTCATTGTTGACGCTGTCCTCATAAAGTGAATGATTTTGTTGAAAATATCAACTGATCTGCCCCACTATGATGACGACGTCATAGCAAATGGTAACCCTCCAAAGCTTGCTGCACCAAAATACTCACAGTTTTGGTTCTGTGATGATAGTGTGGAGTTTTGAGTTTGAATCCCTTCCAGATCTAGAATTATAAACATGCATAATTTTGATGGAGTTCAATCAATACAGAACATTTTTGAGTGCCATATTTCTTTATGCTAAGATTACATTTCAGGGAAACCTTGCCAAAAAGCAGAACATCTAACAACTCCTGCCCCTAACACAAAAAAACAAAGCACAGACCTAATAACCATAAATACCAGCAAACTGTTGTGTTCCCGATTTTACCCCAAAATAGAAAACAATCTCCTAATAAGTAGCAAACTTCAAGGGTTTTATATTTAATACTCAAGTGAGCAACAAAACACCAAGAGCTTACCCCCATCACCTCTTCCAAGGCGTATATTGATGCAGAAGTCCCACACACAACACCAACAATCACCATCACTGCGGCACCAATGTAGATCTCCGCCGCCGCCTCTTGCTGACGTTAGCTTCCTCATTGATGATCAGAGCCGCAGAGTCCGCTGTTGGTCCAGGGCCAGTGAGGGTGAAGGCTTCAGGGGCCATCCGCTGGTTTAGCAGATTTAAGTTCAGTGAGGGTGAAGGCTTCAGGGGCCATCCGCTGGTTTAGCAGATTTAAGTTCAGTGTGCGTAACAAGACATGTGGTGTTTGAATAAAATCATTAACTTTTTATCATCACATGATATTAGGGTTTATGGCATAGATGTTGTATGATGCAGGCTCGTGCTCGATCCATTCTGGGAGAGGTTGGGGGGTGAGCACATTATTTTCTGATAAAATCAGATATGAATTTTTTTGTGATGATTGCCTGAGAGCAGAAAAGCTGGTCATTGGTATTGTATTTGACACTAATAAAGCTTGCACCATGTTGAAGGGCCGGCAACAGAAATGGGACCACACCAATTTTCAGATGACAGCTACATTCCTGAAGGTAGCCAGTCCCTGACAGATAATCAATCTAGATATGAAGTTAGTTAATTATTTAGATAATAACTTGGAAATAACCAATAACATTATTTTTAAACTACTATTTAAACTCTACATTTACTCACATTGCTTTTAAGCTCTCCTTGCTCTTTTGGGCGATTTTGTGATTGACTGAAATTAAAAATTCGTATTTTTAGATTCCGTGTATCACACATAACCTCGTATTAATTCTAGGGTGCACCTCCCACCCCCATTTCATTGGCCCCCCAACAAGAAAATAATGCTCCCAACAGCACTTTTTTTTTACATAATCGGAGGCCAGAATCGGGCGACGGATCTCCCGATGTGCATTTAGCCGGGGATTTCCAGACAATTATGTTGCTTACTTTCTATGACAACTCGTTGACGTCTACATTTTTACAGGAAAACTTTTTTTCTATGAAATGTGATATGAAAATAATGAATGGCAACGTCAAGAGTATGTTTAGACGTTTGGTTTGATAAGAGAGAAATGAAATGAGTCCTTTTAACAGAAGTGGCCATTTCATGCAGTCACTATACAGAGCTGTGCACATCAGTATATTGTGTTTATCGTTTGCGTGTTTGATTACGATAGACAACCTCATTTTTTGGAAGCAGTTACATCCCCATGTTGCTTATAGTATATATTCCAACAAATATTTTCCTTAAATAGGGTTGAATAACAGATGAAAACCAACGTAAACTGAATATTGAACAGTATTACATTGAATTTACTGTAGACCATCATCTTGTATTCACAACGACACTGACCCATTTGATAAGAGCACGGACATGTTTGGGTATACAGTAGAAACTCGCTATCCAGACCACCCCTTGGAACTGACATCAAGTGGTCACATTGGTCATTAGCGAGGGGTGTATTCATGGTCCATGTTCGTCTCTTTATATATTACAAATGGTCTCATTAAAGAGGTCGCCTTATAGAGGTGGTCTTAATGGCAGGTTCTACTGCACAACGCTGTTTACGTTATGGCTCGTCGTCTGTGATTATATTTCCTGAATACTTGAAGACTGTGTAGATTGATATGGTGTGTTTAAGTTTAACATTGTCATATGATGAGAATATTGTATATTTAATGCAAGACTGTACACTGATGTTTACATTATGATTGTCATAACTGTATGAAGATATTTGTTTAATACATGAAGATCTTGACTCGAAGCCATAATGTCTGTCTAACGCTGTCTATTTATTTAACCTTACAAACTATTGTGAATGGAGATAATGTTAAGAAACAATATGGAAATGACTATTTGCACAATTTATCCACAAGTTCGACTTTTGAGGGATTAAGACAAGCAGGTTCCACTGTATTGGAACCTGTTATATTCATAAATGTAATGCTGCTACTTCAGTTGTTAGTAGGTCATCAATGATTAGTTGTTATCTAAACACAGAGTATGCTCTTTATTTCTACGCTAACAAACAACCCACCCCAGCCCCAACATACGAAAAAATCCTGGTCAAAGAGAATGTTTATGTTTAAAAGAAATGTATAGATATTTATATACATTTCCACATCCCCCTTCCCTATATTATTAAAGTGAAACCTCATTGCTATGCACAGAAGTGAAGGCATATAAGACAAGTGTCCTCATTACATAAGATTCTTTTTTACTGTGGTGTCCCTAAACTCCCGTGAGGTGTTCCAATTACAGAGGTGTCCCTATTACAAAGGTGTCCCCATTATGGGAGTGTTCCTGTTATGGAGTGTTCCCATTACAGAGGTGGCCTCATTACAGAAGTGTTCCCATTTTTAAGTACAAAAAGTAGCAAATTTGACAATGTAACCCAGCTCATATGTCCTTCCTTATGAAGGTGTCCATGTTAGTGAAGTGCCCCCCATTTCCCCATTCCCCCCGATCTCTGCCAACACCGCATCGCCCATCATGACCTGACCCACAGTGCACTGCTGCCGTCTGCCGCGGCGTGTTTGATAAACCACACCGCGGCCCCCGCCGCTGTGAGATAAGAGTCCCCGCCGCCATCAGAAACCTCTTGTTGGATCAATGGCGCAGTCTCACTGCGGCAGTCATGAATAATGTAGTCAGGCCTTTGTATAAGGTCACCACGGCAGACATCAACACTTGATAACAATGCTGCTGCTGCCCGCTCCACTGGTGGAACCTGTATTATCTGGACACGTTGTGGAGAAGTGAAAAATGCACACATTGGACTGGCCGTCCACATAAGACAGGTTTTGACATTTACTCTAAGAATAGTGCTGTGAATCATATACACCTAATTGAAGCTGCATAGATAATTCTTAATGGTATAATATTTATACATAAGCAGCAAATCCCTCATATTATGTTATCTTGTTTATGTGCAGAAAATCTGAGGAAAAACAAATATTATGAATAATTCTTTATTATGATAATGAATATGATAAATGAATATGAAAAATGATCATAAAGTATACAAAATATTGGTGTGACCCCAATATTGTTAAAGACTCTATAAGCCAATAATGGCTGCGTCCATTAATATCTTCTTTTTATTTCGCACTTGTATAACATATAACTATAACTATAAAAAATATAATCTGAAATGACCTCTTTGCTGATAAGGTGACTCAATGATTCTTTCCAGATAAACCCTTATGCAATCTATTGTTACATTAGCTATGTCTTCAGCTATGTCAATTCAATGGTAGAAGCTTGCTTAAGCAACTATGTATACATATTGTATAGTACTTTAATTAGCTTATGAGAATTTAAATAGTATCACATAATTAGCCGTGTAAAACAAGGTAGGGGAACCTCACTCTCGTGTGATACACGTCCATCTGTTTAAACAATTTTTTCAACATAAAGATGGAATTATATGATCACCTAATGATGATCAATGATAAGAAATAAGAAATTACAGGCGGTTTATGGTTTTGTAAGTTATCCATTGTTGAGGTTTTTGCAGGTGCACTGACAACATTTAGTAACATACGTGATGCAACGTATTTCAAAACGTGTTTTACGTCATTCGTTCAAAATTTCTGGCTGAATTTCTGGCTGGATTTCTGGCTGAATTTCTGGCTGAATTTCTGGCTGAATTTCTGGCTGAATTCTGAATTGAGATCATGGCCTACAGACCTCGTGTGTATAGTCTTAACCAACCCAATCGGTGCTTGGGCATATTGAAGTGGAAGTAAATTATATCATATTCTATTTTGTTTTAACCTAAGAAGGTTTCTAAATTATTAGAATATGTATAAGTTGTAACAAGATGCTGGGGGAAATCATACCCATGTCAAGACTTAAACAAATATTGTACTAAACATACGGGATCTAGGCAGGGTTAAGCGGCCCTCCAGCCGGTTCTCCCAGCTTCACGTATAGCAGGTGTGTGGTTTGTGCTGAGAGCTAGAAAATGCCACATAAGCACCATTTCTACCGCCACCCTGACCTGAGCTTTCCCCGTCGAAGTTGCACTTCCGGGAAAGCACGTGAACTTGTACAGAGACCCGAATTCCAAACCCGCTATCTTGCTCATGTTTTCATGGCCGTCCCTATTGGTGCTGGTGGTACAGTGGAACCTGTCTAACGTGAACACCTTGGGGAGAAGTGAGAATGCCGACATTGGACCAGCCTGCACCTGCACCTATTGTGGGCCGTAGCAAACACCCCTATATTTAGACCACCTTCATATAAACACTACTGATGGTGGTCTATTAAAAGAACACCACAAATCTCTATAAAAGACCATCTGCATATTTAGACTACATGAAGAAGCCATCGTGTGGTCCTAACAGACATAAACAAAGCTGTCCTTGAACAAGAAATATGACACTGACCCACTTGATAACAGCAAGGGCATGTTTACATAGACAGTACAACCTCTCTAAGACACACACTTGGAACTGACCTCGAATGGTCTCATTAGAGAGGTGGTCTCTTGATGGTTAATGCTGGTCGTGTCTGTATGAAGGTTTCGGACCACAACAACTGTCTTATTAAAGATTAATTGCCTTACAGAGGTGGTCTTGATTTACTTTTTGCAGGTTTTTGGTCTACTGTACAACGCTGTTTACGTTATGACTTTGGTCGGCTGTGAATATATTTGCTTAATACATGAAGCCCTTGATGCTATAACTGTGTGTTTAGACTAATTCCAACCCGCTACCTTAGTAACTTTGGTTATCATCAGTGTAAATAGAGAGACCTTCGACAGGAACACGGTAAATAAAGCCGTGTATATCAAACAAAACAAATTACTGCATGAAGATGATGTAAAGTAACAAGATGGGAATGACAATTTGCACAGCTACTCATTATTGTTAAATCAATTGTTAGTATTAATTAACCTCGACGTTTGAGCGATTGAAATAACAAGTATTAGAAGCTGTATGTATCCATGTGAACATTGTGATGATGTTACTTCAGCCGGCCTATATTAATAATAGGTAAGAGAGATCATCAACTGTTGTCTGACTCTCAAGGGGACAGACGTGATGGCACTGAAGTGGTCAGAGGTGTCCTATTACAGAGGATGTTCCCCATTATGGGAGATGTTCCTATTACAGAAGTGCCATTAATGAACCATTATTAGTAACAATAGATCACTAACAGGGAATGAACCTATGAGCCACGAAGGGAGACCGGGGTTCTAGTCATGATCATGATTGGCTGTGATATGACAGTATTTTTAAGTATCAAAGAACGTGATTATTGACTTAATACTAGAAGTTGGAACGGTTATAATGCTTGAAAAAATTAATGTTTTAATAGATTAGACATCAATTTATTGAGTGTTTTACATGAATTTTGTTCAAATTCAGTAGGCAACATGTTAATTTAAAACACTTTGATGAGGTGCCCCAACCTGACAGAAATAATTAAGTAAAAAAGTGGCAACTTTGACGATGTAACCCGAGCTACCGCGTCACGGCTCATATGTCCTTCCTTATGAGGTGTCCCTGTTGGTGAAATGCACACATCATTTCATACTCAAATCATCTATAACATTAACATAATGGCAGCCATCTTGAAAAACGGTGGCTAATTTGACATGTTGGATGTCCACCCTAATGTATCAAAAGTCTAACCCCATATGAGAATATATGTCATCGTTGACGCTGTCCTCATAAAGTGAATGATTTTGTTGAAAATATCAACTGATCTGCCCCACTATGATGACGACGTCATAGCAAATGGTAACCCTCCAAAGCTTGCTGAACCAAAATACTCACAGTTTTGGTTCTGTGATGATAGTGTGGAGCTTTGAGTTTGAATCCCTTCCAGATCTAGAATTATAAACATGCAAATTTCAAGGAATTCAATCAATCCAGATTTTTTTGAGTGCCATATTTCTTTATGCTAAGATTATATTTCAGGGAAACCTTGCCAAAAAAGCAGAACATCTAACAACTCCTGCCCCTTAACAAAAAAACAAAGCACAGACCTCATGATAACCATAAATACCAGCAAACTGTTGTGTTCCCGATTTTTACCCCAAAAAAAAAAACATGCCTTCTAATAAGTAACAAACTTCAAGGGTTTTATATTTTAAATCAAGTGAAGAACAAAACACCAAGAGCTTATCTGACAAAATCCGGTTTCCATTCGTGCTTTCACGTGTTTACTTGTGTACACTGGCCTTTTAATGCGTAGTATTTAAATTGCACAAGTCCAAGGCACCAATATATTTAAATAACTCAAAGCACAGACCTCATTGAACCAAAAACCACAAACTGTTGGTCCAGGGATTTTACCCCAAAAATGAACCTCCTTAAGGGGCCATCAAGGTTTTATATTTAATTTAAGTGAAGAACAAAACACCAAGAGCTTCCCCCATCACAACACCAAGGCAATGCTTCCGGGGCCATCCACTGGTTTAGCAGATGACCACCGCCGCCGCCTCCTTGCTGGGGTTAAGTCCTCATTGATGATCAGCCATCCGCTGGTTTAGCAGATTTAAGTCCAGTGAGGGTGAAGGCTTCAGGGGCCATCCGCTGGTTTAGCAGATTTAAGTCCAGTGAGGGTGAAGGCTTCAGGGGCCATCCGCTGGTTTAGCAGATTTAAGTTCAGTGTGCATAACAAGACATGTGGTGTTTGAATAAAATCATTAACTTTTTATCATCACATGATATTAGGGTTTATGGCATAGATGTTGTATGATGCAGGCTCGTGCTCGATCCATTCTGGGAGAGGTTGGGGGTGAGCACATTATTTTCTGATAAATTCATATATGAATTTTTCGTGATGATTGCCTGAGAGCAGAAAAGCTGGTCATTGGTATTGTATTTGACACTAATAAAGCTTGCATCATGTTGAAGTGCCGGCAACAGAAATGGGACCACACCAATTTTAAATGACAGCTACATTCCTGACAGTAGCCAGTCCTTGACAGATAATGAATCTAGATATGAAGTTAGTTAATTATTTAGATAATAACTTGGAAATAACCAATAACATTATCTTTAAACTACTATTCAAAATCTACATTTGCTCACATTTCTCACGCAGGTACTCTTTTGGGCATATTGTCATTGACTGAAATAAAAAAATCGTATTTTTAGATTCCGTGTATCACCTATAAC
Organism: Streblospio benedicti; assembly: GCA_019095985.1. Lineage (NCBI taxonomy): Eukaryota > Metazoa > Annelida > Polychaeta > Spionida > Spionidae > Streblospio > Streblospio benedicti. The sequence goes on along the minus strand of CM032659.1, from coordinate 36,485,815 downwards.
CTCAACCTCGGATTAATTCTAGGATGCACCTCCCACCCCCATTTCCATTGGCCCCCCAACAGGAAAATAATGCTTAACGGCCCATTTTTTACATAATCGAAGGCCAGAATGAGGCGACGGATCTCCCGATGTGCATTTAGCCGTGGATTTCCAGATGTCAGAATACAAGCCAATAACAGACAATTATGCTGCTTATCTTCTATGACAACTCGTGTACGTCTACATTTTACAGGAAAACTATTTTTTTTCTATGAAATGTGATATGAAAATAATGAATGTTAACGTCAAGAGTATGTTTAGACGTTTGGTTTGATAAGAGAGAAATGAAATGTGTCCTTTTAACAGAAGTGGCCATTTCACCCAGTCACTATACAGGGCTGTACGCATCAGTATATTGTGTTTATCGTTTGTGTGTTTGATTACAATATACAAGTTCATTTTTTGGAACCTGTTACATCCTCATGTTGCTTATTATATTTTGACAAATATTTTCCTTCAATATAGTGGAATGCCAGATAAAAACGGATGTAAAATGAATTAAATTGTATTGAATCTTAAATCTGTAGACCATCATCTTGTATCACAGTGACACTGACCCATTTGATAAGAGCACGGACATGTTTGGGTATACAGTAGAAACTCTCTATGCAGACCACCCCTTGGAACTGACATCAAGTGGTCACATTGGTCATTAGCGAGTATTCAAGGTACATGTTCGTCTCTTTATATATTACAAATGGTGTCATTAAAGAGGTCACCTTATAGAGGTGGTCTTAATGGCAGGTTCTACTGCACAACACCGTTTACGTTATGGCTCGTCGTCTGTGATTATATAAGACTGTACACTGATGTTTACATTGTGATTGTCATAGCGTAAGAATATATTTATTTAATGCATGAAGATCTTGACTCGAAGCCATAACTATCTATAAATGTAAAACGACTAGATATTGCTGTCTATCTATTAAACCTTACAAACTATTGTGACTGATGATAGTGTAAAGGAACAAGATGGAAATGACTATTTGAACAATTTATCTACAAACTCGACTTTTAAGGGTTCAAAACAAGCAGGTTCCACTTTATTGGAACCTGTTATACTTGATATCCATGTAATGCTGCTACGTCAGTGGGCCTTTGTTGATAGGTCATCAATGATTATTTGTTATCTGAACAGAGAGTATTCTCTTTATTTCTACACTGACAAATAGCCCACGTGATCCCCGCCCACCAGAAAATCCAGTTGAAGTGCAACATAAATGTATAAATATTTATGTTCATTTCCACACACCCCTTTTCCTATATCATTAAAGTGAAACCTCATTACTAAAGTGTGATTATCTCTGATGATTTGTTAGATGATAATGACATTAAGAGACGATTTAAGGCTTTGTATATACATCTACGTGGTAATATGTTATGTGATAGATTCTATCATTGTACCCCAGACATTAAGAAAAGGTTATTCCAAACTTATTGCTCTAACAATTATGGCTGTGAGCTATGGGAAAAAATATAAAAAGCCCAATTAAAGAAGATTGTGGTGCCATTTAATAATATATGTAGAAAGTTTATGAACTTTGTGCTGTTGTTTGCCCATCCCCCTCCCCTTCAGCAGGTTACATAAAAAAGATAAAAGGTTGTTTCACACAATAGGGAGGTTGTTTCGTCCACCATCTCTATTGAGAGACGGGTCCAATGGGATGCAATGTTGTAATGTAAATTGCTTTCTTAGCACCACTCTGAAACCATCTGTTGCCCACTGGGAGAACGTTTGTTCCATCAATGTGTATACTATGATCAGGAGCATCAGCCAAGTGTTCTATACACCTAAAGGATTTTACTCACGTTGTTGAGTTATAGTACTGGCCCAGTGCGTTCCCAGTACATAGACAGTCCGTGACACGTACGAATGCCGTGCTTTACAATCACACTGTACGTACAACGTAAGTTTTGTACGTGAGTATAGCGCACGTTGACCCGTGTTCTCCTCACAGCATCTCCATAGCTCCACAATTGCCACTGAATGCGGAAAACGCCGTAGACACCCCAGACCTAAAACAACCCTGTGACTTAGAATGTCAAAATGTTCTATGTAGATATTACAGACGATGGGTGAGACAGGTGACCCCATTGCTGCGCCATGAATTCGCAAGTAAAACTGTCCTTGGAAAAGAAATATGACACTGACCTACTTAATAACAGCATGGGCATGTTTACATAGACAGTACAACCTCTATTAAGACATACACTTGGAACTGACCTCAAACCGTCCCATTAGAGAGGTGGTCTCTTGATGGTTCATGCTGGTCGTGTAATGTGTTTGTATGAAGGTTTGGGACCACAACAACCGTCTTATTAAAGATATAATTGCCTTAACCGCAGGTTCTACTGTACAACACTGTTTGCGTTATGACTGTGGTTCTCTGTGAATATGTTTGCTTAACACATGAAGCTCCTTGAAGCTATAACTGTGTGTTTAGACTAATACCAACTCGCTACCTTAGTAACTTCAATTCTCGTCAGTGTAAATAGAGAGACCTTCGGCATGAAGAATGTCAATAATGCTGTCTATTTATCAAACATTTAAAATTACTGCATGAAGGTGATGTAAAACTTAACAAGATGTGAATGACTCTGCTCAATCAATCACTATTGTTAAATCAATTGTTAGTCTAAATTAAGCTCGACCTTTTAACAAATGAAATGACAGGTATTAGAACCTGTTACATGTATGCATGTGATGCTATTACTTCAGCAGGCGTTTGTTAATAGGAAAGACAGATCATTAACTGTTATCTGACTATCAACGGGACAGATGTGATGGCAGATGTATAGAGGTGTCCCCATTACTGAGGTGTTCTCATTACAGAGGTGTGCCCATTACTGAGGTGTTCTCATTACAGAGGTGTGCCCATTACTGAGGTGTTCTCATTACAGAGGTGTGTCCATTACTGAGGTGTCTCAATTACAGAGGTGTGTCCATTACTGAAATGTCTCAATTACAGAGGTGTGTCCATTACTGAAATGTCTCAATTACTGAGGTGTGCCCATTACTGAGGTGTCCCCATTACAGAGGTGTCTTAGACATCTCAGTGTCTCCATTACTGAAGCATTGTTAGTAACGTTTGATAGCCACCATCTGTCCATCAATATCAGGTGACATTTCCCTGTTTATGGCGTGTGCCTGCAGCAGCAACCGGCCCAAAGTGCACTGCGCCAGCGGATTGCGCTCCCACATTCCCCGCCAGTCACATGATAAGAGTCTGCCTACCGCAGCCGGGGAATTCTTTTGTCAGACGTGTTTTATAAGAACAGCGTCGGCCCTTGCTTTAAAGCGCTGCCGCCGCCGCCGTCGTCCATAAAAGTCGGCTGCTGCCGCCGCCACATTGTCGCCAGCAGCCACAGGTAACGGGTGCTTTTTACGTGCGTAGTGAATGCGGTAAACACAAACCAAGCTTTTTCATTATGCAGTGAAAGTCTTAAATGTGTGGCATATACGCGTGTTTGACTGTTGGGAAACTTGAATGAGGTTTTCACAAACCAGTTATAATCTGTAGTAAAGGATAGTCTCTAAAAAGTGATATATATACGTGGATTTGGCTGATGCTGCATTGGGAAATTTGTCACATCATTACTCGGCAATTGTGAGTGTTTCCTAAAGCTTGCTTAAATATGTACTATAGTTTTGTATATATATTTTGTTATTATATTATAGTTTAATGCATAAGTTATAATTGATTCAATAATGGATGTATTATTTAGATGAATGTTATTTTTTCAATATATGCAGCCATGAATGGCAAACTGTAAAAGCATTCTACATCACAGGGTTTTGGTAGTCATATTTATATTTTATAATGATTCACAAATGGATTTTTGACCCTCATCAATACATTAACCAAAACGCCTTAATCAGTACAACAGGGGTCCAAGTGGACCCAAACATTTCATGCAATTTTCGTTTCAATTCATGATCTTTCTGTGATGCAAATACATTCTTATGATAATTATGACTGTGTCAAATAAAAATAACAAATGAAGAGTTAAATTCTTAATATACATATTTCAATAGGGCAAATTATCAAACAACCGTGTGTTCTCTGTACTCGTCTTGTCTGGGGTCCATGCGGACCCCAATAAAATGCGTTTGTATTGGTCATTATGTATAACAAAATTAAGTAATTGTCATTCATGATAAAGACAAGATATGAGTTGGCTTCTTCATTCAATGACTTCAATCAAATTTTTCTTCAGTGTACCCTGCATTTTCTGTTCTCTATGTACGGATCCCAATCAAATAGTTTTCATGTACATCCTAATATTTAACCAAAATCAAATAATCTTCAGTCTTGATAAAGGCAAGATATGGGGTGACAACTACTCAGAAGGAAAAGAAGAAATACCAGGCGGATAAAAATCTATCACCCCTGAGGTCTGAACGGAACCCTAATGTACTGATTAGGGTTATTTTGCACAAACAATCATATACTACACACGTTTTACAATGAGTCAGACTAGCATGATGCACTATAGTCCAGCAGCCAAACAGGGACTTTTCTTTAACCTTGCAAAGTGTGCCATAAAATGTTTTTTGATGATTTTGTGTTCTTTGGACCCTACTGAACCAGAAACTGAATGATGGCCCCTTGCCAGTGTTGAACATTTTGAGAAATTTGCATAAATCGAAATATGGCCCCACCGAACCTCAATCTGCTAAAGCTAAAGATAACATGATGTTTACCAACCATATTTGCAGTTGAAGAATGGATGCATGTGTGAAAATCATTTTTGTGCTGTAATTAGGTAATTAGTTTATTGTACTATATTTGGTCAAAATACTGAAATAATGAAAAGAATACTACCATGTCACCATTAATGTTGATTAATTGAAAGCAATTGGAAAAGTACTGTTTTTCCTAGACTGAAGTCTAATGCCCAATAGCACATGTATGATTTACAATATCAAATTAAAACAGAAATAAACCCCAAATCATTTTCTTCAATCTGTGAACTTTAACAAAACGACATCAGTGCATGTGTCTATCATTAATACATGTACACTGAATATCATATTAATGGAAAGATGTTTCTTAATCAACTAACTGGAGATCCGATGACGTATTCCAATGGCTCTAATCTTCATCATCTTGTTCTGGAGCTTCAATGTCCATGGTATCATCAGTGATTGCACCGTCCACAGTTGTAACCTCATTGTAGCGAGTGTCTCCATAGCAACCACAGAAGATTGTAGTTTTTCACTTACACATCTACATTTGTCAGATTTGCATGGGGGTTTCACTCGAGCCGCAACATCTGAGTAATTTGAGCACTTCATCTGGTGCCTGTTGTACATCATCTGGTAGTGTTCTAGGTAATAACACTTTGGCATCCTCATAACAGACAAACCCATAGTCTTATACCTCAATCTCGGATCATGCAGATAGAGCATTTTTCCATATCATGACTTAGAGATGGGCATGTTTTACTTTCTCCACAAAGGGCCTATTTGTTGGTGGGAGAATGCATATATAGTTTTGGTGTCAAAGTGCCCTTGTTGTTGCAAAACCTTTGATAACCAATAGTATTGTGTTGTGTTTGTCATAGATGTGCTTTTGGTACCTTCATAGAAGGCTACCATAAATACAGTAGCCTACTGAATCACATCTTCCATATTCCTATCCAGGTTGCCAAGATTTTCATAGGAATATTCCACTTTCGGGACTTTCTTTGCCTTCTGGTTACAAATTTCATGAAAGGATGCAACAGTATCACACCAAGACAAGGCATGCATAGCAAGCTTAAAGTTCTTTCCCAAAACCCCAAGCAGTTATCTGAAATATATCACATGTAGTAACATGTACGAATTTCCGCTTTTGCTTTTAGTGCTTGTTATAAGTGGGCTTGCGAACCAGTCCACCACAATGAGAACAGGCAGCAGACAGATGCTCCCATCTAATCATCTGTTAACGAAAGTCTACATTACTCTCACTGTAGGTGCAATATAGTTTGGATATTTGATATTAAAGCAGGTATCAAAAGTAGAAACATCTATTATTTACCAATTGCAAATGTTGCTTTAAACCTCTAAAAAGAGATTAAAAGTCTTTGTCACCGGGGACCATTTCAATGGTGTCATAGAAATTTTGAAAATATTGTAACATTAGTGTCATATACAAAAATTGAATTTTGATAGAAAAAAAAATTGCAAACTTTTTCCATGATAAGATTCAGTGAAGAATAGATATACTAGAAAATGGCTTATGTCTATTAATGTGTTCATGATGGGTGACCATGTCCATACATTTGCTGCAATGGACTAGTAGATCTATGTAGAGGTTTGATTATGTTTAAGTGCATGTGCATATATATTACTTGAGTGTTGATACGAGTTCATACTAAAAACACCTTAAGTCCAATAACTTTAATCTGAAAAATACATTTGGGTAGATTATATTTGGTCTTTTAAGGCCATTTGTTGGTTCTGCCTCGTTACCCCACTATTTTTAATACTGTTATGTGTGCGGGTTTCCTGTGTGACCAGCCTGTTGGTTTACCACTTTGCAGCTCATTCTCAATTTTAATAGGTCAAAAGCTGTGTGGGATATGTTGTTATCACAACTTTGCCGGGGTGATCTCACTACTTCGTCAATTTGGGAGTGACGTCTGATGCTCATTAACATGATATATACAATGCTATAAAGGCCTCACTTAGGATTTCCAAGGCTGATGATTGGAGTGATACTGTGTTTTAAGTTGGTCGCTTTGTATTCTAAGAAACGTGTCTCCATTACAATTTTCATAAACACCTAGTTATTTTAATTACAGTCTCGAATGAAAATCAACCAGTTAAAGTGGTGAGAAAAAGGACAATGGTATGTTTTAGTGGTGAGATCACCTTACCTGTGTATGTGTGGTGTCTTAACCTGCACTCGTTTGCTTGAGCTCACTTGTGCACCCAGACACCACTGGTGCATAGATAGTGTGTTCTCACGACTAAAACAAGGCATTACCCTTGTAGTATATTTAGACCTTTCTATTTGTGTTGGTGAGAATAGAGAGAAGAGAGTTAAGTCGAGTTAAGTAAAGAAGTGTATTAGTGAGGAAGGAAAGATAAACTGTGTCCATATTTAATATTAGTCTCAAAGACTTAAACACATTCTTTTGATTTAGTCACTTACATCTCATCACAATCTCTACTATTCTCTATACATGTATGTTTTATGCACATGCCGCAATATTTCCTAAAAGTCTAAGTCCTTATTCAAAAACTTGTGTAGTTGCCAAGATATGAATCACCATAGCCAGGGTTGTGTTGTGTGCACTTTTTGCCATCATTAAATACTTTGCTTTTATGTTTCTTTTTAAGATACAGTTGAAACTATATGTTCTGTAAAGGCTTGAACTCGAATATGTCAGTGACTTTCTTATAAATAGGGACAAGTTAGAATGTATAGGCTTATTACATAATCAAACAGTGTGAAGCCATTATGGGGGTTAAAGGAACAATAGGTATATGGGATTTGTAAATGATAAAAGTGTGAGATCAAAATGACAATGATACATGTATGTTTAATTACTTAGAAAATTAACAAAGCAAGTGTAGAAAAGTTGATTACAGTCTTTGTTCAGATTTCAAATTCCCTTGAGGTTTGTGGAAAATGAAGTGCTATATTCTAAAATATAACGAAACAATAATGAGATTTGTGTGTGAAATGGTAATGATAATATAATGATATTGCTGAAAAAGGAATGATAATTCAAGGGTCTACTCCTAAAATAATTAGAAACCACAATCAGGTTCCTCTTCCCTCTTCATAATGCTAATGTAGACAAACTTTTCCGAATCATAATGATAATGAGCAATGATAATGAAACAAAAATATTGAACCTCGGCGTCATCTAATAGGCCTATATATGTTGTATATAATATCATGTCAATTTATCGGTGTAACACCATATTGCATCAAAAAATATACAAAAGTATGTACATAAAGATATATGTACACTGCAAATATATATAAGGATATGGTATTTTAATCACACAAATAGCATTTATTGCAACTTCATCCACTACTATTTCATGCATGAACAACTCCTCTGTTAAATGTAGTTAACCTCTACAGTTAGACCCATTTTCTATTGAGACCACTTGATGACAGCAGTGAACAGGTTCCACTGTACATCTTGTTATGTCACCAATAAGTAGTAGATTTGTATCCTGCTCTGTAAATAGTTTTACATCATGTTATGTAAAAAGTCTAGATAATTGATAAAACTTTTGAAAACGCGAATGCTTTTCAAACAATTCTAGAAGAAACCTGATATGATCAGTATATATATACATTGGCATTCATAGATCTGAATAGAGGTGACTTTTTAGGGGTGCATGATTACCTAAGGGGTCGTTCACAAATGATGTCACCTGATTTTAGCCTTTTTTTACCCCCCTCCCCCACCCCCTTGTCACCTTTCGTCAACTTTGCAGCACCCCGCCCCCTCCTTTTAAGTGACGTCATCTTTGTCTCACCCCCTCAAAGACATGGTTTCCCGTTGACATTTTGCTCAAGTAACATTGATTTAGCTGTGCTTTTGTCCATAATTTAACATAATTTTAAAAATGTATTTGTATTGTGACATAAAGAAAACATGGCACTGTGGCAACGTGTCCACAAGTAGGTATATCACAACTCACTTAACACATCACAAAGTAAATTCAAATACTACTAGATAACTACAACTTTTTTTCAAAGGGTGACATCACTAAAGTGTTATAGACCCCCCCCCACACACACATCCCCTTGCACCTTTCATCATCTTTCGCTACATCCCATCACCCACCACACCCCCTGTCAGGTAACCTCATTTGTGAACGATCCCGAACCAAATGGAAGTCTGGTAACATTGAACATTGTTAGAATAACGCTAATGGAATTCAATAGAATGATGAAAACACATTTCAAATATACAAAATAGCAGGAAAAACTTACAAATATCCAAGTTAAGATTAAAAAGGATGATTGCATAGAGTCGCTTCAGTCGAACGTGAAGGGAGGACGTGATCATTTACATGCTTGGCTTGTTCACACTAATTATCATATCTAAATCTTTATGACTAGATGGACTTGTTGTAAGGTGGATTTCAAGCACATGTTTACATATTCATATTTGAATTTTTAAATGCTTGATAATTTTTATACGCAGACTGGTGTAAGTCACAGGGAGAATAGACAGCAGTCAGAGCAGAACGTCTACTCAGATCTAATCACTGTCCAGGTAAGTCATTGACATAGCTCTCACTGCAGGTGCAATATAGTTTGGGCTTTTAATGCCTGTAAGCTAAATTCACATGACACATCATAATAACATTTAAATCAGGTGTTAAAATGAACTTGATTTAAATTATTATGTATTTAACAGTAGCAGGCTCTCCGGCAATCTTAGAGTATTTTCCAGCGTTGTCCAGGTGTCATAGTTTTCACATAAAGCTCTAGTGGCACATCCGTGCCATTTTTCAAATATGATAACCCCCAAAAAAAAAAAAAGGTAAATTGTAGTGTGTAATGTTAACAAACTGTCATGTTCTCACTGAATCATCACATTTATTGAGTGGGGGCTGGGGGCTCAACAATTGTCAATAACAGTAAAAGGTGTGGGGGTTGAAATTAAAAAAAACATCAGCATCATGGGGGTGTGTTTATGGTATGTATACTACTATGAATTACAAACACTATAGAACCGATGTCTCGAACTCACGACCCCAAGGTTGTGAGACCAGAATGATACCATCATCCCAAGCAGCGAGCTGTTAAAAGGTTACTCGGCTGAACCGATGTCTCTGTAACCCCCAGCATACATACTTGGTCAATTATCATCTCAACCCAGAGGTCCTGGGTTCGAATCCCACTTGAGGACGAAATTTTGGGAAGGGTCTTATTAGCATTTTTAGTGCTTTTGAATGATATATATGTGTTTCCCAATGCTTGCGGATATATATATATATATTTTTTATACTTCTCTCTCTCACACACGTCTTTTTAGCAAGCATATTTCTACCAACGATAGATATAGCTGAAGACAGGTTTTACAACCCTAAGCTTCCATTTACATGTAACTATATCAAGTGGCCCTGGCGGGACTCGAACTCACGACCCCAAGGTTGTGAGACCAGAATGATACCATCATCCGAGACATCGGTTCAGCCGAGTAACCTTTTAACAGCTCGCTGCTTGGGATGATGTTTAAAAGACTTGGTAGATGGGAGATTGGCCTGAAAAAAATGGGAAAAGGGACATGAGGTAGCCAAAGTGGGGGATAGTAAAAAAAAAGTGGGAGATGGGAGACTGAGATTTTCGGACATACTTTTTGTTACAAGCAACTTTGACATCAAGTACTTATGTAATTTGCACATTATTGGTTACGTAAAAATGCATTTGACTTGAAAGGAAAAAAAACTACAAATACAAATGTTTTTTTGCACTTCTTAGACATATAACCCTATCAACTCGACCACACACGTGCAGCAATGCAACCAAATCCGATCTGCAGAGAAACAAACATGTATAGAAGTACGGGTGGTCCCACTATCACAAAATGTACCACCTGACTTTGTAAAAACGAAAAGATTTTAATCTGCCTGTTTTCGGGAAACAGTCAGCAGGCGGAACGGAGGGTATAAATACACACAGCTAGTCATCTGACACCAAAGCGGCCTTCATCACGTGGAGAAATGTTCGCAAAGTCTTGGGATACATGAGTAGCATTGGATAGAAGTTTATCACTGCTGGTCGTGCCGATTTGGTGAGTACATATTTATATTTGGGGTTATTTTCCCAACTGAGTGTTAAGCACTGTCTGTAAAACGGCCGTACGATGCTGCCATTCATAATCCACGGCGGGAAAATCATCGCCTATTGAACATTTTATTGTCCCTTGGTGAACTTAACTATATCCTGTGCTCTCTTAGTACTATTTTGATCTAGTTTTTTGTGTGTTATCATATAGTCAATCACCAACCCGAACAAGAGGTTTACACATTATGAAACACGTTTCAATGCTCTGCTTTGACCTTATTGCTGAAGCTATAATAAAATCCCGTGGCCGGTTTGGTGCCGTTTTTCCCGCATTCGCCATGATCTTGCTCGGTCCGATAAAACCAGCAAACAGTTGGGGACGGCTGGCTACGTCGCGTCGGGCAAAGTCGCGTTGGTGTGGACACGCTTACGACTACGAATCACACATGTTCAGTGTAGTCGGGCCTCGTCGCATAGAGTTGTCACTAGTGGCATTGGTGTGGACACGCCTACGACGCGACGGGCCGACTTAGACTGGTTTACGTAACGAATATGTACTTTAACGTAACTCCTGTATCATATTATATTAATCGACAAAATGCGTGTGCTCTAATCAATAATATTAAGACATGTATTGATCTCCTGTCTTTTATGAGTGGCCGGGGTAGTTTATGAAACACTCGCCAGGATCGCGGCACCGTCGTGGGGTCAGAGATGGTGGTGATGTTTTTTGGTCAACAGCTACTGCCAGTGATATGATGGCCAGTCTAACAGAGGTTTACTGACAAGTTCACAAATCGTCATAGTCATATAGGTTACATGAAAGTCTATGCAGATTCTTATTTTCACATTTACAGCTCATATTTTACATTTGGAAAGAAATGTCCGTTGACCCCGTCACGTCCAAAGTGGCGCTGCGGTCCCCGAGTGGGAAGACTGACGAGCCGTGGTTCCGCTCGGCGGAGCGCGGCATGGGCTTAGCGGGCAAGGACTGGGGGGGGGGGGGGTTAATTGATGGGGTAAGCTCCTGAGGGGGCGGGGCGGGATCATAGGAGGGTGGGAGAGGATCAGGGAGGCTGATTCATGGCCATAATCCCGTGTGTGTAATGAGGGTGGGTAATGGTGTGTAAACCACTCACTATCGCATGTAGGGAATTCTAACAGCGTGTAGTCTATTTCTGTGAAATTTGTTAGCGTCCCATTTATGTCGTAGAGTAAAATACACCACTTCTACTGTAGTCTCTGTAGAGAGATGGTCGTCAGAAGAGGTTGTGCTGTGGTCTCTGTAGAGAGATGGTCGTCAGAAGAGGTTGTGCTGTAGTCTCTGTAGAGATGTGGTCTCTGTAGAGAGATGGTCGTCAGAAGAGGTTGTGCTGTGAGCTCATCACCTTGTGTATTCCGCGCATGCGCCGCCGTGCTGTAAACGTCACTGCCGCCGTTAACTGGCCGGGGCAGGGCGAAGTGATGGACGACACCGGCTCGCTCTCTCTCCCGGCGCCTGCTGCATCTGTCACCCGCTTGCTGTATGGGTTGTTGTTTAAAGTCAGACGAATAGCATTCAATGGAATATTACGGTAGTGCAGTGGCACCTGTTTTATGGACAACGTCGGGAGATGTGAAAAATGCCCACATGCGACAGATGTCATTAAAAAGAGATCCCCTTCATATATGAATATATGATACACAGGGAATGGGGAATAGTGAAAATGGCCGCTGTATGGAGTAGGTGTGTTCAAATGATTGTTCTGTGTTCTTATGATTGTTGTCCACGTGTGTTGTCAGTTTCAATCGTCTTCCTCTTCGGTCAAGCACATTCCTACCATCATTGGCATCGTCAATCTTCCATTTTACGGCATTTAAATGGCTTTGACTCGAACTCACAACCCTGTGGTTGAAAGACTAGAACTGTACCATCATCCCAGACAGCTAGCTGCTTAAGTGTAATAAACAATTTATGACGACTTGCTAAAGGTTTCACAAACCCTGAGCAACCGTGACCTTACATACCAGGTAATAAGTTAGTCTGCACAAAAGCGTGGACTTTAATGATGCTTTTTTTTAACTGAAGAAATTTATGTGCTAAAAGCTGGTTCATTTCCTTGCTGTGTGAACTCTAGTCTGTCTCGGCGGGCAGTGAGGCGTCAGTGTGTGGGGAGAGACGCGGGAGAGGTTTAATTAAAGCCGACACCTGCAGGTCGTAAAGCAGCCGCCTGGTGGCGCTTGTGGGAACTGATCGTGTCGGAAACCGGGCGCTATTTTGTGGTGAGTCATCAATAGAGAATCACACATTTGGTGTGGATTGCTTATGTGTGGGGCCTCGGGGGAGGTACTTCAGGGGTGAATGGGTAGGGGGGGTGCCACTGAATGTCCAAAATCATACCCCTTAGTGAAACCAGTGAAACTATGAAAATGATGACCCTAATGAAACCACTGGATGAAAACAGTGGGGTATTATTCCAAGGGGTATTAGTCTATGTGATACTGTAATGAAAACAAGATTTTCTACAACTTATATTTAGCTTTTATGCTTTTTATGGCTCAATAATTCAAAATCACATGAAAAGAGAGCTAGATATTAAACGTCGAGATTGAACCTTCCTTAGTGAAACTGGCTGGAATGTTGAAATCATGACCCCTAGTGAAACTGAGTGGTGGAAAAGGTGACCCCTATCAGTGGCACATGCCGTATAGGGTGACTATGGACGTACCCCCCCCCCCCCTCCCACGAGTGTGGGGAAGTTTGATTTTTGGTCGGTAACGTCCTGGGTTTAAGGGAAGTTGTGGACAGAGAGAAGTTAGTGGTTATTGAGATGTGTGGCCATAATAAGTGGTCATTAATATGCACATTTGTGCAACTGACAGTGACATTGGTTTCATTTGACATGAAACAAACCATGCTCTGGACCACATTGGAAATAAGCAATACTATATGCACGCTTTCATGTGATATCCAAGGAACATGTTACAATCATGATATGTGATTATATGTGGTGTTATATCATATTCTAATCTTTTTATCATAAGAAAAAGCCTTGTGTTTTGTTCGTTTGTAATATGTATGTATTTTATGTATGTATCGTATGTATGTATAATGTATGTATGTATGTATGTATGTATGTATGTATGTATGTATGTATGTATGTATGTATGTATGTATGTATGTATGTATGTATGTATGTATGTATGTATGTATGTATGTATGTATGTATGTATGTATGTATGTATGTATGTATGTATGTATGTATGTATGTATGTATGTATGTATGTATGTATGTATGTATGTATGTATGTATGTATGTATGTTTGTCTCCGGACAAGCTAGAGCTTTTACGCTTCACCTGATTTCGTTCAAACTTTACACAACTATTTGGTATGACGCAACACCGAAGTGATTCGATTTTGGGCACTGTGCCAATTAAAGTGTGCTTTCTATAGTGCCATTTTGGGTCCATTGTCAACATTTTCTGCAATAGTTTTGTTGATGCTTGTGAGAAAGCATTCAAACCTTGTACAATGCTTAAATGTCTACTGAACATTGACCGTATTCAATTTTGGCACTTTGCCAACCAGAGTTTACCTTTCAAATTGCCATTTTAATTATTTTCTTTCTATTTTGCCACTATAGTTTCAATACTGTGCGAAAACATGACAATCAAATTGGCATAATGGTTATATTGGAATAAAAGTGCTCAGAGAGCACAGCATTACCATATAAATTTCGACTCATGGGCAATTGATATTTACTGTAGCCATGTTTAGAAAGCACCTGCAATCCAAAGCCAATAACATAGATGTTGGATGAGTCACGCATCAAGTAAGACTTTCTTTCTGCTTTGATTGCAAAGCAAACATCTTTATTGAACATGGGTCAATGCTGCTGTAGCGACGCTGTGCTCTCTGAGCACTTTTGATCTAGTTTATATTTTGACTGTATATGTTTTCCTAAATAAAACTATTCTAATCTAATGTTTGGTCCAAGCATTTATGCTAATTTTATTATTTTCGTAGATAATTCCCTAGTTTAAATTACTACAAGAACCCTAAAACAAATGTAACTCTACACGATAATAACATATTGTAAAGAAAGTTATTTAATTTATTTTAATCATATACATCGCATTTAGAAGGGAATCATCTAATTTCAATTATTACAAGAACTTGAGACCAATAGCACTGTGCTGCTGATCACAATGCAAACATCTCCCCTGCTCATGAGCACCTAAAAAACTTTTATCAGGACAGTCTTACATAACGACCTGCTAAAGGTTGGCTCAACATTCACTAACGTACTTTGAAATAGTTCATTTAGAAGTCAAAATAATTGAGGACTCCATCTCTATTAAGATGTAGCACCAATGAAAGATGATGCGGTTTCTTCACATTGGTGACGTTTGATCTAAAATGCCAGATCATGTAGAAACCTGGAATATCGACAATTATAAATGAACTACTGTAAAGTATTAGTATGCAATGGGCATCAAATGAACATTAATATAAAAATGCATCACCTTTTGAAGGTGACTATCATATAACAATAGCTCTCCTACTTTGTACATTATGCTTAACTAACAAGTTTGTTTCATGTGTGCACAGAAAAATGTATAAAAAGTGAAACATAGCATCTAGTAACAAAAACAAGGCTTTTACCCAATTGCTTTTGTCAATTTGCAGAATTACTTGAATAACTTGTATTACATGAAATCTGTTGACCATCATCTTGTATCACAATGACATACACCGTCCAACCTCTCTATCATCTAAAGGCTCCAAGTGTTTTCGATGAGAAGTTATGAGACTTAACAGTAACTTCTATTAAAATAGACACAAGGTAATATAAACTGGCCATTCTATCATTCCGTGCAAAAATCACCGTCAATCAACGTGCTCAATTTTGCGATGGGAAACACGCTCCAAAAAAACCCACTGCGCTAGTCTAAGCTCCTCACAATATCAATACAGCCGCTGACGACGCAAGGCGTGTTCATGCTGTGCGGAGAGCAACAGTTTAGACTAACACCTCTGCGCGCTCAAAACAAACGAAATTGACGTCTCCGCGCGCTCAAAACAAACAAAATTGACTGGCAATGAGAATGTTATAATATGATTTATTTTAAAATAAAATGGATTTTAGTCATGATAAAATGGTGATTGACCACTCGATTGTCGTGTCAATCGCAAAATTGAGCATGCTGACGTCTGATTTACCCTCACATCGATTGGTCAATTCGTGGTCAACATTTTTCACTGACAGTATTTGCCTGTAGACTCGGAATTGCGGTGGACCCCTGACACAATGCGTTAAGATCTGTGGCTGCACCCGGCAATGGGTAAACGGCTGGAGGGGTGGAAAGGGGTGGGGGGGCATCGTCGGTTTCAGGTCTTGATCGTTCACACTGCCTTTACAAGTAATGTTCATTCATATCAACTATATATACTGCGTGCGATATGACGATGGAGTAAGTATATCATAACATATTTTGGGTTAAGAATCATAACTATATTCTGAGTATCATACATTAAAACTTTACATGAGCATTCATCATGATGAATAATACACTGGCGATGGTTTGCCGTTCATATCGACAAGCGCATGCGCATTTTTGATGAGCTACAGGTCATAGTTCAAACGTGACGTCATGGCGTCAATTTGCATATGATACAAATGGCTTACTAATTAATCTAGTTATACACAAACTGGATTAATAAAAAGTAAACTAGAACAGAATATTTTATTTATTCATTAGTTTACAGTGCATAGGCAAAAGCTTGCTGGGCAAATGTGGTTCTTCATCTACTAAGAAGATTGATAACAAGATAAGGCAACGTAATTTGAACATGTACTGTGATGTGGCCTTAAATGCCAGACCTATAAATAGCATTTGTACAGGGGAATGTCCTCCCAATCCTGAAACACGTCTGCAATGACTTTCACATAGTCTGTAGGACATTTAGAAAAATAGGAAGTAAGCAGATATTTTGATTATTGCTGACATTGTTTCACTGCATATTTATTATTGGTTCAATGAAACATTTACAAACCCTGTGCATTAAGGTTCTATACTTGAACTTGACAACTATTTGCTGACACTACCAATGATTCAAAACAGGTGGGCGTGAATTTCGCTTGATTGAATCATTAAGTACATAAAGAACTCAATTTGCATGTTTCGTTTGTCACACCTCATCACACAGACAGGTGAATTATTGGTATTATCTGTTGGCCGTCCGTCCGTCCGCCCTTCTAGTATTGGCGTTTGAACAATAACATCTTCATTTTTACATTTGAGTTTTAAACTGAAATAGGCTATTTCTTAAGGCAGGGTCGCAACGATCTCTTTATGAACGGTCTCATTAAAGTTCTTATTATAGAGTTTTTTTTTATTGTCATGAGGATTTGGGACCACAAGAAATGGTCTCATTAAAGAGATTGTCTCTTTGAAAAGATTGTTGAACACAAGAAATGGTCTCGGCACAAAAGTGGTTGAGGTTCTTCAATATTTGTTCTAAACGTGTTTTTCTGTGACATGTCACGCGTTTACGAGCTAGACTTAAAGTATGCAAAAAACACACACAAAAATAATTCCACTTTGACATGCAGTTGATTTTATGGCTTTATTTGGGACACAGAAGTCACGACACAGAGACAGTTATGCATGTAGAACACATGAGAAATATGTGAAAGTGCTACTTTAAACGTATAAAAACAATAAAATCCATTTGGACAAGCACTTTTCGCTATAGCTTTATGTGTGGCAAAGAAGTCACTGCACTGACACAGTTATACATTTAAAACATGAGAAGACGTTTTATACCCCTCTCTGCGGGGTAGGGAGGGCTGGGGGGGGAGACTGTTATTGCATGCTGCATGAGCATGAGGTGATGCGGGTGGTGATGCGGGTAGACTAACAGTGTATAATTCCATGACGTAGTAAAGGTGAATCCACCTTTCTCTAACACTTACCATCAATGCTGCAAGTACTGATGCACTAAATGAACATTTTTTGCTATCATAATCGTTCCATGAATGGAATAATGTAAGAATGTCAACGTAAAAAGCACCTGAACAAAGAACTGCATTAAAACGTGCTAGGTGCAGTTGGTAGAATATTTAATCAACCTTTTTTTTCTAAAAGTCATGATGCAAAGGTTTCCTTTGGCAGTGAAGCACCTTAGGACAAAAGAAAAATATTTGTCCATCGACACAGGTGAGATCACGCCTTCTATCCAAATTATGGGAGATTTTAAAAATGACCGTCCCAAATTCTTTGAACTGGACATCTCCACTTCTATGTATGGTAGAAACATGAATTTGGTGTTAAAACATATGTTTTCAATGTCAAGGAATCCAAAACAACATACAGTAAAACCTCCAATTAGGACCGCCTCTCTATTGAGACCACCTCTGTAATAAGACCACTTTTAATGGTCCCCACCTTAATAAAGCTACCAAAACGAACCTCTGTATAGAGACCACCTCTCTATTGAGACCACCTGAAAACACTGGTCCCAAAGTGGTCCTAATAGGAGGGTTCTACTGTACGTCACTGCTCTAATTACAATATATAATCAATTTATGTTGTATTTCTTCATAATGCACATGATAATTGTTATCTATTCTTTATGTATTCAGCATCTGATATAAGACAACACTTTGTAACTACATTCATTTTTGTCCTGTACAGTACCTGTAATGGAAATTATTTCTTAACAGAAAACACTACAAACGTTCACATTGTACTACACTGACAGAGGGACATACACCGTTGGTTCTGTACACAACATTTGCAAGGCAGTTTACCATTGGTTTTCTATTTGCAAACTACTAATTGTGGCAAATCATGGAACATTATTCCTTTTGCTCGTATAATGAGGATTTGGTGACCCTCCTTCCTGTATCCGTCCCCATTCTGTTGGTGTTGGGACCCATGGGCTCTTGTCAACATATTCCCCCATACATGACAACTCTCAAATAATAGAGAATGGTGAAACATGAGATGTGTACATCCACCAATTCTACACATTTAAACAATATACACTGAAAATGAATATTGTACATGATGAGCAACTCTCAGAATATGTTGATACAAAGCATCACAACTTAGTGGCATGTGTTCAACATCTCTCCCTTTATTTAAACACGGGAAGTGTCTTTCAGCATCTACATTAGCACTTGCAAGTACCAAGTACTTTTGGGTTGTACTTGAATCTAAGTACAAATACAGCAAATTGCTGTACTTGCAAGTCCTATACGTTGGCACAACTCTGTTAGAGAGGTGGTCTCTTGATAGTTCAGATTGGTCGTTTGGGGTCTCTTTATGAAGGTGTGGATCAGCCAAACATTAATGGTCTTATTACAGAGATCATCGCCTTAAGCGCATTAAGCACATTTGACCTTGTGGACGTGTTCGCCACAAGGTGTCTTGAGGTCTGCGACGTCTACGGCGTTTTCCGCATGCAGTGACAAAAGTACAGCTGTGGGCACATACGTACGGACTCCAAGCATTATGAGTGCATCAGCACTAGGAATGCTTTTATTGAGGTGGCCGTGAGATCAACATGGATCGAACGTGTGTTGTACTCGTGTACAACTTGCCTACAACTTACGTTATGTGCACTGACTAAAGTACGGCATTCTTACGTGGATGGTACAGAGAATGCACGGCGTCAGTGCTGTATTTGTGCCGACACTGTGCATCGAAATCCGCTGTGATTATACCACGATTAGCGTAAGGTCTACGCCCTGCCTCCTTACGGTCAGACCATGACATAGGAGGGTGGTAGAGGAAGTTTGGCAAGCCAAACTTCTTCTGCGGCCACCGTACTGCCTTAAAAAACGCTGCGTTGATCGCACCTAACACCCACGGATCTTTACAATCTTGTGCGATTTTTGGTCGTAGACTGGCTGTAATGTGCCCTGGGCATTTCAGTGGTGGTTTGTCTGGCAGGTTCTACTGTACAACGCTGTTTAGGATGAATGTATTTGTTTTATACGCTAACTCTCTACCTTAGTAGCTTTCGTTCTCATTCAACATGAAGTCCAAAGGCAGATCCAGTTTTTTTGAAAAGGGGGGCACTTAAGGAAAAGTGGGCGGGGGCACGCTAAAGGTATTTCATGAAAGCCCTATGAAAATGACGTATTTTGGTGGGAAAAGGGGGTGCACAATTCAGTGGTCCCTCTGTATCATTGATTACTATATGACTATGACTATGACTATTCTCTTTATTGCTACTCAAATAAACCTTTTCCTGCCCACTTACCCGACCCCCACCCACATGTCCGTGGAGAATATTCATGTACAATGAAAAATGTTCATGTACCTTTCCATCCCCACACACTCCGGAGGCGTCTCTTTTATATACATGTTCCCATTACTAAGGTGTTCCCAGTACTGAGGTGTCCCATGACAGAGGTGTCTCCCGTATAGAGATGTCCACATTACACATGGTTTTCTCCATTACTGAATTTTTTTAGTAACATTTGATAGCCAACATCTCACCTTCAATATGAGGTGTAATTCCCCTGTTTATGGCGTGTCCGTGCAGCAGCCACATTCCCCGCCGGTCACGTGATAGGAGTCTGCCGCCGCCGCCGCCGCCGCCGCCACAACCCCTACCGCAGCCGAGGAATCCTTTAGTCAGACGTGTTTTATAAGAACACTGTCAGCCATTGCTTTAAAGCGCTGCCGCCGCCGCCGTCCATAAAAGTCGGCTGCTGCCGCCGCCACGTTGTCTCCAGCAGCCACAGGAAGGGGGCGCTTTTTACATGCGTAGTGAATGCGGTAAACACAAACCAAGCTTTATCCATGTGCAGTGAACGCCTTAACAGTGTGGCATATACGCGTGTTTGACTGTTGGGAAACTTGAATGCCGTTTTCGCAAACCAGTTATAATCTGTAGTAAAGGATAGTCTCTAAAAAGTGATATATATACGTGGATTTGGCTGATTGGGAAATTTGTCACATCATTACTCGGCAACTGTAAGTGCTTCCTAAAGCTTGCTTAAATATGTATTATAGTTTCTTATATATATATTATTATTATATTATAGTTTAATGCATAAGTTATAATTGATTCAATAATGGATGTATTATTTAGATAAATATATGAACGTTATTTTTTCAATATATGCAGCCATGAATGGCAAACTGTAAAAACATTCTACATCACAGGGTTTTGGTAGTCATATTTATATTTTATAATGATTCACAAATGGAGTTTTGACCCTCATCAGTACATTAACCAAAACGCCACTATCAGTAGAATAGGGGTCCAAGTGGACCCAAACCTTTCATGCAATTTTCGTTTCAATTCATGATCTTTCTGTGATGCAAATACATTCTTATGATAATTATGACTGTGTCAAATAAAAATAATAAATGAAGAGTTAAATTCTTAATATACATATTTCAATAGGGCAAATTATCAAACAACCGTGTGTTCTCTGTACTCGTCTTTTGCTATCATCACAGCAGGCTACCATAAATACAGTAGCCTACTGAATCACATCTTCCATATTTCTATCCAGGTTGCCAAGATTTTCATAGGAATATTCCACTTTCGGGACTTTCTTTGCCTTCCGGTTACAAATTTCATGAAAGGATGCAACAGGATCACACCAAGACAAGGCATGCATAGCAAGCTTAAAGTTCTTTCCCAAAACCCCAAGCAGTTATCTGAAATATATCACATGTAGTAACATGTACGTATTTCCGCTTTTGCTTTTAGTGCTTGTTATACGTGGGCTTGCGGACCAGTCCACCACAAAGATAATAGGCAGCAGACAGAGCCGAACGGATGCTCCCATGTAATCTCTGTTTAGGTGAGTCATTGACATTACTCTCACTGTAGGTGCAATATAGTTTGGATATTTGATATTAAAGCAGGTATTAAAAGTAGAAACATCTATTATTTACCAATTGCAAATGTTGCTTTAAACCTCTAAAAAGATATTAAAAGTATTTGTCACCGGGGACCATTTCAATGGTGTCATGGTAATTTTGAAAATATTGTAACATTAGTGTCATATACAAAATTTGAATTTTGATAAAAGATTGCAAACTTTTTCCATGATAAGATTCAGCGATGAATAGATATACTAGAAAATGGCTTATGTCTATTAATGTGTTCATGATGGGTGACCATGTCCATACATTTGCTGCAATGGACTAGTAGATCTATGTGGAGGTTTGATTATGTGTAAGTGCATGTGCATATATATTACTTGAGTGTTGATACGAGTTCAAAGCTGTGTGGGATATGTTGTTATCACGACTTTGCCGGGGTGATCTCACTACTTTGTCAATTTGGGAGTGACGTCTGATGCTCATTACCATGATATATACAATACTATAAAGGCCTCACTTATGATTTCCAAGGCTGATGATTGGAGCCATACTGTGGTTTAAGTTGGTCGCTTTGTATTCTAAGAAACGTCACTTGTGCACCCAGACACCACCGGTGTATAGATAGTGTGTTCTCACAACTAAAACAAGGCATTACCCTCATGGTATATTAATACCCTTCTATTTGTTTTTGTGAGAATAGAACGAAAAGAGAATTAAGTCGAGTTAAGTAAAGAGGTGTATTAGTGAAGATGGAAAGATAAACTGTGTCCCTATTTAATATTAGTCTCAAAGATTTAAACGCATTCTGTTGATTTAGACACTTACATCTAATCACAAACTCTACTATTCCTTATATATTATATGCACATGCCGCAATATTTCCTAAAAGTCTAAGTTCTTTTTCAAAACCTTGCGTAGTTGCCAAGATATGAATCACTATGCCAGGGTTGTGTAGTAGTGCTACTTTTTGCCCTCATTAAATACTTTGTTGTTATGTTTCTTTTTAAGATAC
Source organism: Streblospio benedicti (assembly GCA_019095985.1). Classification (NCBI taxonomy): domain Eukaryota; kingdom Metazoa; phylum Annelida; class Polychaeta; order Spionida; family Spionidae; genus Streblospio; species Streblospio benedicti. The sequence continues at coordinate 36,463,166 of CM032659.1, read as the reverse complement.
AGTTGAAACTATATGTTCTGTAAGGGCTAGAGCTCGAATATGTTAGTGATTCTCTTGTAAATAGGGACAAGTTAGAATATATAGGCTTATTACATTATCAAACAGTGTGAAGCCATTATGGGGGTTAAAGGAACAATAGACCCACCGCCATGTTTACAACCTCTCTATCATCTAAAAGCTCCACGTTTTTCATGAAACTTTATGAGGCTTAACATTAACTTGTATTAAAGTAGACACAAGGTAATATAAACGGGCCATTTTTCACTTATTGTATTTGCCTATAGACTCGGAATTGTGGTGGAGCCCTGACACAATGTGTGGTTAAGATGCGTTAAGATCTGTGGCTGCACCCGGCAAGTGGTAAAAACGGCTGGGGGGGTGGAGGGGGGGGGGGCATCGTCGGTTTCAGGTCTTTATCATTCACACTGCCTTTACAAGTAATGTTCATTCATATCAACTATATATACTGTGTGAGATATGGCGATGGAGTAAGTATATCATAACATATTTTGGGTTAAGAATTCTATATAGAATCATAACTATATTCTGATTATCATACATTAAAACTTTACATGAGCATTCATGATGAATAAAGCATTGGCGATGGTTTGCCGGTCATATCGACAAGCGCATGCGCATTTTTGATGAGCTACAGGTCATAGTTCAAACGTGACGTCATGGCGTCAATTTGCACATCTAAATGGCTCACTAATTAATCTAGTTATACACAAACTGGATTAATAAAAAGTAAACTAGAACATAATATTCTATTTATCCATTAGTTTACAATGCATAGGCAAAAGATTGCTGGGCAAATGTGATTCTTCATCTACTAAGAAATCGACCTTTAAAGTCACCACGTCAATGTCACAAATAAGATTGATATCAAGATAAGGCAAGGTAAATTGAACATGTATGTGCTGTGGCCTTAAATGCCAGACCTATAAATAGCATTTGTATAGGGGAATGTCCTCCCAATCCTAAAACGTGGCTGCAATGACTTTCACATAGTCTGTAGGTCATTTAGAAAAATAGGAAGTAAGGAGATATTTTGATTATTGCTGACATTGTTTGACTGCATATATATTATTGGTTCAATGAAACATTTACAAACCCTGTGAATTAAGGTTCTATATTTGAACTTGACAACTATTTGCTGACACTACCAATGATTCAAAACAGATGGCCATGAATTTCGCTCGATGAAATCATTAAGTGCATAAAGGACTCAATTTGCATGTTTCGTTTGTCACTCCTCATCACATAAACAGGTGAATTATTGGTATTATCTGTTGTCCGTCCGTCCGTCCGCCCTTCTAGTATTGGCGTTTGAACAATAACATCTTAATTTTTACATTTGAGTTTTAAACTGAAATAGGCTATTTCTTATAGCAGGGTCGCAACGATCTCTTTATGAAGGGTCTCATTAAAGTTCTTATTATAGAATTGGTTTCTTTATTATCATGAGGATTTGGGACCACAAGAAATGGTCTCATTATAGATATTGTCTCTTTGTAAAGATTGTTGATCACAAGAAATGGTCTCGGTACAAAGGTGGTTGAGGTTCTCCAATATTTGTTCTAAACATGTTTTTCTCTGACATGTCATGTGTTAACGAGCTATACTTAAAGTATGCAAAAAACACACACACACAAAAATAACTCCATTTTGACATGCAGTTTACTTTGTGGATTTATTCTGGACAAAGAAGTCATGAAACAGAGACAGTTATGCATGTAGAACCAAAAAACGTGCTACTCTGAACATATAAAAACAATAAAATCCATTTGGACAAGCACTTTTTGTTATGTAGACCGCAGGCCACCGTAACCCCCTCCTCCCTTTGGGATTTTTTGGAGACCCATATATTATTAAAGCGTGATATCTTAGCTTTAACTTTTGACATGTTGGATGTTATACAACCTTGACAATAAAAAGTTATGGATATTTTAGTATTGAAGGGTCGGAGAAAAAAATCAGAAAAACTGAAACACCCTTCCACTGATTTAATTAGCTCTTATATGAAACCTAAGATGTGTACACAGGCTTATATGGTGTCATTTTAAAGCTAATTATTTGGCCGTTCTATGAAAAGTATTTTCTGTTGGAATATATACATACAGGGCTGGAGGGAGGTCACTGAAGCAGCCTGGTAACACGAAACGTTGTGCATTGATTTTGGGCTAGTACATTAACATATTCATTGAACAGCCTGTATGCCGATATACCCATTAAAATGGCGTTTATCAAAAAGTATACTTATATACTCATTTAGAAATAAAATGACATAAACCTCACTACTGTTGACCCTCTAGAATTGATTTTATGATTAATTGTTTAACCCTACCCCTAAAATTGCGATGTTTACCCAAGTGTACTAAAAATGCATATATACAGACTTTTTCTTGTAAAATGTTATTTCATATATTCTTTTCATCATGTGCAATAACCAAATATGGTAGATGGTGAGTGTTTTTATCAAAATATGAGGTTAATGGCTATCATACAGCATCAAAGGTAACAAAAAATGGCATTTGTTTGGGTTCGAGTGGGTTGTAAACATGTTAGTCAATTATTGGCATATATGTACATAGTGCAAATATTGCGTGATTATTTAAACAGCATGGTAAATTTTATTTTAAAACTATTCATGAAAAATAATGATTATAGCATACTTGTCAATTTTTTAAATAATGCAAAGAATATTTGTTTCGCAACCTTTTCCCTAATGCCTGTTGGTGGGACCATTCTGGCTACATGCCCATGTGCATCTTTGGATCCAATAATAAAGCCTAGTTGATCCAAATTGCTACTGTGACGAAAGTGTGTTGTAGGGCGTCCTGTGCCCAAGTTCATTGCAACATGACCCCAGGGTACAAAACAACCTCTAAAAGTTGCACTGGCCTAGGTATAAGATCCATACTTATGAACACCTCGACAGCCACATTTCCTTTACTTTGCACATATATGGCCACTGTAGCACCAGTACTCTCTAGTACCGCGTCTGGGCAGAATAGCTACAGTTTACTGTTTAAATAGAAGCTGGATAGTCAGCTTATAAGTTTGGCAACATATTCCCAGTGGGAGTAGGTCCTTTTAAATATTACTGTCTCTCCAAGATTTAATCGACAGCTTTCCTCCCTCACGGTGGATCTACTCTCGCATGGTCGTGTGTAGGAGAAACCCATACAAACCATGTTAGCACTGGTACAAAGTCCCCCATGCCTGGGAGCCCCTCATGAACCCAAGGAATGTTAAGGTCATACAGGTAATCCGTACTCAAACTAGTTGTGCACATGTTAGAAATTATACACAATGAGGAGCGGTCAGTTAGTAAACCAATATGATCCACTGGGGTTGAAGCAGCATGAATTACAATCCTTGCTAGCCCGAGGCATGGCTCTGCCTTCCTGGCTGAGGGAGTGGCTTTATAGATCCACACAGACAATTTCGTTGACACTGCAACTACAATATCAACTACTGCACGTCATGTATATATGGCTGATGAGTCTGGGAAACGTCTCAGTCATCCAAAGGGCAATTGCACAGGCTCTCCATCGACATGCCCAAGGAGGAACTTCTGATTGACGTCCTCAGTCACTGAGTCCTCTAATGCTACATTTGTCTCCTGCTGGGGTGTTCCTACTTTTTATCATGATCACTTTAAAGTATTCGTCACTGTATAGTCAGTGGTCTTCCTTGGGGTTGTGCGTGCATACATGAATGTCTGCTAGTTCACATCTTCAAAGATTACTCCAAAGTTGCCTGACACCAGCTGTACACCCATAATTTTTGGCTCCTATGTTGTATGTTTTATATGCTCTGTGTGTTGTGCTTTCTAATAAACACAGCTGTATAGTTAGCTGAAGTGTTACTACTTGCTTATTTATTAATCAGACCACATTTGATTAATCGTAAAACCCCTTTTCTCAACCTTATGAGCTTACTTGTAGCTCCAGATCTGCAAGGATGTATAAGTATCTGCACAGAAGATATTGTCCACGATAATACCCAGACCCAGGACTGTGGTCACAAACCCGTACAGGAATGCATTCAGTATGACGAAAAAGAGTTGATGATCTTCCACTGTAATCTGCGATGGTAGACATACATTTGTAGCTCATGCATCCTGCAGTGGTCCTATTGATTCCTGCTCCTGAGAAAGTGTGCGTGGACTTGTCCGTGCCACCATCTGTTATCTGTATGATAGTCATGAACAGCATATCTTTCAATAAGAAAACTCACCATCTACCATATTTGGTTATTGTACATGATGAAAAGACTATATGAAATAACTTTTTATGAGAAAAAGTCTGTATATATGCATTTAAGTACATCTGGGTCAAAATCGCGATTTAGGGGTAGGGGTAAACAACTAATCATAAAATCAATACTAGAGGGCCTATGGTAGTGAGGTGTATATCATTTTGTTTCTAAATGAGTATACTTGTCCATAAACACCCTTTTAATGGCTATATCAGCATACAAGCTTTTCAATAAATATGTTAATGTACAAGCCCAAAATGAATGCTCAATGTTTCCTGTTACCAGGCTGCTTTAATGACCCCCCTCCAGCACTGTATGTATATATTCCAACAGCAAATACTTTACATAGAAAGGCCAATCAATTAGCTTTAAAATGGCATTTTTAAATGAACATCTTTTTGCTATCATAATCGTTCCTTGAATGGAATAATGTAAAAATGTCAATATAAAAAGCACCTGAACAAACAGCTGTCTTAAAACGTGTTAGGTGCAGTTAGTAGAATATTTAATCAACTTTTTTTTTCTAAAAGTCATGATGCAAAGGTTTCCTTTGGCAGTGAAGTATCTTAGGACAAAAGAAAAATATTTGTCCATGGACACAGGTGAGGTCACGCCTCCTATGAAAATTATGGGAGATTTTAAAAAATGACCGTCCCAAATTCCTTGAACTGGACAAATTCACTTCTATGTATGGTAGAAACATGAGATGGATGTTAAAACATATGTTTTCAATGTCAAGGAATCCAAAACAACATACATCACTGCTCTAATTACAATACATAATCGATTTATGTTGTATTTCTTCATAATGCACATGATAATTGTTATCTATTCTTTATGTATTCAGCATCTGATTATAAGACAACACTTTGTAACTACATTCATTTTTGTCCTATACAGTACCAGCAATGGAAATTATTCGAAGGGAGCGCATATTAATTACTTCCCATGGGGGGTTGGCCGTTTGATTTAACCAACTTTGAAAAATTCAGTGACCCCCCATTTCTGAAAATGAAAAACTTAGTGACCCCCTTGAAAAAAACTTTAAATTTAAATAAATTGAGTGACCCCCACCCCATCCACCTGATTGTACAATAAATGTGTAAGAAAAATGTTTGCTGGAGAAGCTCTGATTCAAATTCAAAGATACATTGCAAATGCTGAGTCTGATCCAGACAGTGATATTGAGTAGCATGTATTGTTGCATTAAAAAGAATAAATTAGTTTTGGTATGAAACATATATATTGTTACATCATTCCTATTGAAATACTTGCAGTTTGCTCAATTTGCGCCAAAAGTTTGTAAAATATCAATGTGTCGGACATAAAATTGAGTGACCCCGCTTTTGTAACATTTAGAATTGAATGACCCCCGTTGGACACTATGTAAATTTGAGCAACACCCCCACCAAATGGCCGACCCCCTCTGAGAAGTAGTTTATGTGTGCACAGGGTTTGTAAAAAAACTACAAATGTTCACATTGTACTACACTGACAGAGTGACATACACGGTTGCTTCTGTACACAATATATTTGCAAGGCATTTAATCTTTATCATCACTAAGAAATAAATATAGTAATGTATTTGTTGTGATATATGTATTTTATTCTGCAATAGTCCTTGGCCAAATCTAACTTTGTGGGAGAATTTGACCTCATGTTGCTACCCATAGAATGCTCTAATTTCACTCGTAATAAAGCAACATACTGCATTTTACCCGGAAATCAGAGGAACCAGCAAGATATAACATCCACACAAAAAATTCAAAATATATTGTTACCTGCACCAGCCGGTTGCACCTAAAAGGTTCTAGTATTCAAAGTATTGATGCTGATTCTTATTATCACACTTTGAGCCCATAATATTCTAATATTCTACATATTGAAAGAAATCCATCGAAATTCCAGTAATAATAATGCTCTTTATTATCGCCATGCCACCTGTCTGCTAACATATCATCATCAAAAGCACTGTTACGAATCTGCAAAAACGAGGCGCGCTTGACTAAGGCTGATTCTTTGAAACCAGCATTGATTATACATATGCATAAATTATGATTAATGAGCATGTGCATTGTATTATTGCAACAACCCTCATCTCCAAAATGGCGGCCAACACCTCCTATTCATAAGTATTATCTTGTTTTTCTCTTGAATAAAATTCTTGAATAAAAGGAAATTATATTTGTTTGCGAGATGTTGGAGGGATTCTCACAAATGAAAATTGTGGCAAATAAATTGCTGCTGATGTTAAACAAAGGTCAGCTGAGTTGTCCAAGCTTAGGAAATGACCATGTGTAACTGGAAGCACCATGTTTAAAGCACTTGGATTTGGTTCATTGAAGGAACAAAAAGCTCATATTGCAAAGACATTTGGCCAAGAATCTGGTTTATCTACCCAATCAGGAACATACAAGCAACTTGCAGGGTACAGACTTAATGGCATTGCAAAAGTTTTAATCACTGTGATTTTTCCGTTTAAACATAACATATGCTGCTTTCATATATTTGGAAATGTTTTTATCTTATCTAATTTTTCTTTAAAATTGAAATTTATTATTCATCAATATTCGGGCCAGACCATATTCCAAAACACTTTATCATGACTTTGGTCCATTTTAGACCATTTTAGACCATTTTAGGCTTACGTTTGCTACTGGCTGAGAAGCCAATCCAGAATGCTTCACACTTGTCTGTATTTATGGGGCGTTCGGAACACCTCGTATTTATGGTAAACATGAGTTCACGAGTGGTGAAAACCATTTGAAACAAGTTTATCTCGTGGTTACCACCAGTGAACTGGGAGCTGAAGGGATCATTACAAGATGCTGGTGCACATGCGCACTGACTGACAAAATGGCAGCACCCATAAGGTTCTTCTAATATCGCTGACAGGTTCATGAATTATATTCATAACAACCGGTTAAAAGTCTACCAAATTAATATCAAATATATCCTCCAGCAACCCCAATCTCGCAGATCGGTGATCAGGGAGGCGTCAGCCCTGTTCCCCGATCTCCAAACTCTTCCATCCGAGGGGGGACAGCCGTGGCGTTGAACCCGTCTGCCCGACTGCTACTGCTGGGGACTGTATCAGCCCTTGCGGCTTTTTACAGACCCACGCCAAACACTGGAAAACAATCGCTGTGGGGGTAAACCCTGTTTCGGCGTTGTATGCCATGCCAAGACATACGGTAGCATCGTCCCAATTTTTCTCTCTCGTGAGCGTTTAACGCTTGCAGGATAGCTTTTGATGGTTTTATTGCTCCTCTCACCATGCCGTTGTTCCGCAGACATACGGGGTGGTCCGCGATCTGTCAACGCCATACAGCTTGCATAACTCATTGCAAAGATGGTTATCAAACTCCTTCCTGGTGCTGTGAAGTCGGGAAAGGACCATTTTCCG
>CM032659.1:36408088-36426635 GCA_019095985.1 Streblospio benedicti | reverse complement strand
TGTATACAAAATGTACATTGTTTGACACCTTAACAGATGGAAAATTTTGCGATGTTTCGAGGTTAATTTCATCATTTCCTTTCAACCACATAATGACCTTATTTTTATCTGCATCTCAAGCATTTTACCGTTCTTTCTTTCTACAGATTTAAGAACAAGTTTCTATTGTGAATTGCTAAATGCAGTAGAACCTCTCAATTACGACCAATAGGGGGACCGACTTAAAGTGGTCTCAATAGAGAAGTGGTCTTTATATGGAGGTCCCACTGGAATAGTCTTTAAAAGAGAAAAGTGATCCTATTATAGAGGTGGTCTCAATATAGAGGTAGGCCTTAATGTTTCTAAAGATCGGAATTTAAAAAAAATAGTATAGATGAGCATCAACCCTTTTAATTTAAAATCATTCAATAGCTTATGCAAGATTGAACAAATTTCATTAATTAGGTGACCATTTATTGTAAATACTAAGGTAAAATACCAACATTTCATTCCCAGTCTAATGCATTTGCGCTTGAGTCCCTTTAATTGGAGGTTGTACTGCAAAGAAAACTGGTTCGAAGCGGAAACAGGAAATGAGAATCCGAGGTCGGGGCAAAGCGGAGCGGACAGTTACGGCTCCCAGGGGAGAGTCTACAGCATGGAATGTACGGCAGAAACGCTCTAGTGAGGCTGACGGCTTGTCTCATAGAGGTGGTCTTATTACACAGGTGGTCTCTGTATGAAAATGGTCTTATTATAGAGGTGGTCTCTTTATGGAGATTCATTTTGGTCTGTTGATGGAGGTTTGGAAGGTGGAAAATTGTCTGATTGTAGAGGTGGTCTCTGTATGGAGGTGGGGAACTGAGAATGGTCTTATTATAGAGGTGGTCTCAGCAGTAAAGTGGTTAGAGTGGGGTCAGTGACATTTGAAGTGTTTTACACAAACTTGCTTTGATTTATATCAAGTATGTTTGTTTTCAATCATGAAAGTCATGGCTTTGAAGTTATAGCAGAAATTGAATTTAAGGCTGGCATTCAAGTGGAGATTGAATGTGTCTTAATCAAGTTCAACTTTGTGACATGAACAAGGGAACATTTTTTTATCAAAGCCTTTTATTTGCATCAGAAGTTAGATATAGGGTTGATTTAAATAATGTTTATTTTTCATTTGTTTGATATGATGATTTACAAATTGAAGATACTAGATAAAAGTTAAGTTCAGGCATGGACCTGCTAAGGTTAAACCCTTACAGTACAGCAATGAAAAAACATAGATAAATGTAGTTTTTGTTGCTTATGACATATATGTTAAAGATATATATACAGTACAATCTCCAAATACGACCTCTCTATTGAGACCACCTCTATAATAAGACCACTTTTCACGGCCCCAAACCTTCATAAAACTACCAAAATTAACCTCTATATAGAAACCACCTCTCTATTGAGACCACCTAACCCTGGTCCCAAAGGTGGTCATCCTAATAGAGAGGTTCTACTGTACTGAGATACACCATAAGGTTACACCGGGTGCGATATTTTCTCGTGAAGCGTGATCCTTAAGTAACATGTCGTGCCCGGCACGTTGTAAATAAGCACATGTCCTCAAAACATGACAAGTTTCTCCCAGCAGTCAGAGTGACGGGTTTCCCTGGTTCTGTCCACAGGACAGGCTGGTCACATCCTGTAGGTCAGAGATGTCATAGGCTAATAAAGTATGCAAAAAATGGTAGAACTAATTGCTTTAAAGCAGGTAAAACGTTGGTGTGATGGATGAAAATCTAGAAAACACAAATCCTGAAGTATACCAAAGTATACATTGTGGATAGTTTACAATAATGAATTTGATTTTGCATGTCGTAGATGTCAGAACTTTGGCAAAGTCAGTGCACAAATGCATGTGTGTTTTAGCTTGGTTCAAACAGATTTTTATCGTAGTAGATATATACAAATAGCTAAAATGAGATAGAAGCTTTCTCCGGAAATAAAAAAAAAATGATAAAGAACAAGATTTACCCCTTGTAATGATATGCTATTTGATAAATTATGTTAAAATGTATTTTGGCCACATCGTGTATATAATAAAACTCACTTTGCATTCTAAATGTCACCTACTGGACATTACGTTCTACCCGGCACGTTTTAAACATGTCCATGGCACGTGAGAATCTACATTGTCCATTATTCAGAGGAACCTGACATTTAAAGAAAACAGCAGAAACTTGCGTAAAGCGACCGCTCAGAACCCTCGTCCAAGGTTCTGTCTGGTGCCAAGTTGTTTTTTTTATTTATTCTTTATTTGGTTTATTTACTTTATTTATTTATTTGCCATATGTACAAAGAAGATCAATAATATAAAATGCAGGCAATTTACAATGATCATAAAAAAGGCAAAACATTTAAAATCACATATAAGTAGTGATATAAATGGATGGGGAGGAAAGAAGTGGATTACTTAGCACGAATCATTTCTATATAATAAAAGCTTACAATAGCATGAGTTTCACAAAATGGTTAAACATTGATAAAAACTACTTTTAAGACTATTTAAGCATTTCTATATTTTACTATCGCACTGAAGTGATGAGATTAATGCGTCTCTGTCACTCAGGGGGTGGGGTCCCGCCGGGTTACACAAGTCGTGGGGAATTGTGGGAGTCTCGGCAAATTGTGGGCGTCCCGCGGGACTCCAGGGGGCGTGGCGCTGTTGTCATGGTGACAGTGACCGGTCAGATCAGTAGTGGTCAGTGGTTATATGTTTGTGTACAATACAATGAGTTAGATAGAACATTGGAATTACACCGTAAATAGAAGTAGTTTATTGTAAATATGTGTGAAGGAAATTTTAAAGAAGGATGTCACGATATCGAAGACAATGACAATTGTGTCCAATTAGCAGATCTGCAACATAATTTGCTGACAAGTGGTGGAAATGACTTGACACATTATTAACTTTATCCAACTGTAAATGACCTCACTAAAAATGTGTTTTTTATTTTGCAGGTAAGCGCCATGGTTGACCACAGACAGGTAGAGCATTATCAATTATAGATTCTAATCACTTCACTTTACAATTCGTCATTTTAATGAGTTGTTCCCAAATTTGATTGTGAATTCAATTCTATTCTCTGTCTGTTCTGTACAATACAGTGGTAGGAACTTGCTTGCCATGCAGGACAGAGAGAGAGAAATAAAATTGAATGAATCATTTGCAAACCGACCGACATTTGCATAAACACTCCGTTTGGAAATTGCAATGTAGATTTCATTTGACAAACTTGACCAATGTGTTGGTGGCCATGTGGCCTGGTTGTTGGTCTGGATCGATCCACGTCATCTGTGATCCAGAACGAGGATCCGTCTCACGAATCTGGATACGGTGGGATAAACTCCAGTTAGGACAACCTCTAGAAACAGACAGCCTCTATAGCAACAACACCTCTATAACAAAATTAAATATCAAGTATACTTATAGAGACCACCTCTATAAGACACAAAACCTGTATAAGGAGACCTTCTCTATTTCGTGACCACCTCTAAAATAAGACCACCCCTTCAATAGGACAATTTCTCAAGGCCTGAAACCTTTATATAGAAAAAAAAAACAGCTTAATTTCAGCCCCTTCAGTTTTCAATGGTTCATTAATTATAGAAAATGCTGGTTGTTATTTGAAATTACGGCGTATAAGATTTTTATAGTAAAAATGAATAGGATGAAATTAGGCTGGTTTATTATAGAGTTCAACCTCCATAAAGAGACCACCTCTATTGAGACCACTTGAGGCCAGATCCTGGCGGTCCCCTGTATCGGGAAATCCGGATCATGTTACTCTCTCTGGATCAAGTGTGGCAGTCACGGCTCTATCCGGATCAGCGATCACACCACAAAGCCGCGATCCGGAACATCCCGGATCTATGGGACACGCCGGATTTTGTGACGTGACAGGATCAAGTCTGACGGCAAATGATAAGACGGATTCTCGCAGTGAAAACCTCCATAAAGAGACCACCTCTATAATAAGACCATTTTTTGCAGTCTGATTTAGACTACCAGAAACACTGACTCAAGAGGTGGTCTCTTTATGGAGGTTAGGGACTGAGAAACATGGTCTTATTATGGAGGTGGTCTCAGTTAATAGGTGTTATTGATTGGAGTTTCTACTGTAAGTTACAAAAGAACGTCTATTGAGGACTGGCCGCAAGTGGTCTCAATAGAGAGGTGGTCGCTTTATGCATGTTGGCAGTGGTCTATTTTATGAAGGTTTAAGGCTTTGAGAAATAGTGCTATTGGAGAGGTGGTCTCATTATAGAGGTGGTCTCATTATAGAGGTGGTCTCATTATAGAGGTGGTCTCTTTACAGAGGTTGTGTATTGAGCAGTCATGTAGCGACCTGTCACACTCAAACATGCTCAATCTTTATACTCATCTGAGCAGCAGCTTTCTCTCTGTCTCTGTATCGAGGTTCGCGTCAGTGTATTTATTACAGAACCCGGCAACGCCATTAGGACATCCGGGTCTAATTTGTTAAGACCTTGAGAAATGGTCTCTCTATAGAGGTGGTCTTTTATATGTCAATTAGAGGTTTTCTGTGTCATTTAGACAAAGACGTGCTCAATGTCTTTACTCATCTGAGCAGCAACAGGGCAATGATCCCACAGACTTTAGCTTCGGTCATGTTTGCTGAAAATACTCAATTCTGATTGGCTGGGAGGTGGAGTGGAAAATTTGATATCCTACACTACAAAGGTTAAGGCCTAAAATGATGATAAACATGAGAGAAAAAGGTGATTAATATACGGGTTGGCTCAATCTTTTTACTCCGCAGGAAATCTGTGCTTACTCTATTACATTTTCAATCATCTCTCTCACATTTTCCTATCAAGCATATTTCTACCAACATAGACACATAACTAAAGACAGGTTTTACAATCTTAAGCTTCCATTTAACTACATCAAGTGGCTCTGTCTTCAGCTATGTCAATACAGTAGTAGAAATATGCTTGCTAAAAAGACGTGTGAGAGAGAAGTTTGAAAACGTGTCTGCGAGGTCTGGGAAACACATGCCTCTCACAGCGCGGGATGTTTCCGTGACAACAAGGTGGGGACATTCTCTCAGTAGTTTATGAGTCCCCACTGAGGTTTCCCCATTCGGACGCTCACTTCTATGGCTGTCTGGTCGGGTGGCACATTTTTGTACTGTTACTCTGTGGTTTCACTTACTTATTTTATCATTCTTTTTTTTCATGTAATCTCGTTGGTTTTCATTGTGCAGATGCGGAGAGGGTTATCACCTCTCTTCCAACAAGCTTCATACCATGCGTCTACTCAGGCGGACTACTTTTTCACATTTTTTCAAATATAAAAGCAGTGTTATAATTCTTTAGAAACGAATGATAAATACAAAACCAGGTTTCTTGTGTGGCATGAATTATTTTATCAGGTGAGTTCTTAGGATGAATCCTTATGAAATAATTCATGTTACAAACTTGACCGGTTTTGTCTATTATATAAAAGCATGATTAGAAGGAAAGAAAAGTGTCCAAGTCGGAATATTGAGCTTCCTGATAGCCACAAAAACGTCCTACGGGTGCAGCGTTTCTAAAATATGTTCGTGGAGATGATATTTAACCCTTTCCTCGCTAATGTACATTGCGGAGGTGTATTACTAATCTCATGAAATCTATACATAGCATATGGTCTCCTTTTTGTACTTTTATGTTCTGCTGTGTATTGTTATGATTAGGGCTCTGTAGAGCTGAAAAGCTTCAATAAAAACAATTTTGAACAATTTTTGATTAGAGAGTCCTAGAAAGTAAAACATAAAGTACAAAAATTGCGAAGATGATTTTTAACCCTTTCCCCGCTAATGTACATCAACAATACTCCTGCATCTTAACATGAAATTTTGAGAATAAAACCTCCTGGTAACTGCTGCGACCCTGAGTCTGTCAGAAGCTGTTCTCGTGAGTAGATGAGCACAAAGATTTACGAGCAAAATGAGTAGAGAAAAAATGTGACCTAAAAAGGAGAAAGCTGCTTGAAAGGAAACGTAATTTGTGCGTTAGACACGGCGTGTATTAGCAGGGAAGGATGGAGCGCTGAACGTGGTGGATTTGTTTGGGGGAAATAGCGATTAAAACGGTCGGATTTTGCTTGAAGTAGTCCTAAAAGGTTTTGATTATGTTTTTCATAGTTATTGTGATTTTTTCTCTTTTTGGGCATGTATATTTTGCCTTACATAAAGGGGTTGGTGAGGCAACATGTATGATCTTGGACAGCTGACTATAAACTCTGTCACACTGTGTTATTTGTGTACTATAGTACCAGGTATACTATATGTATTACATGTCATCCTTATATGGCATTCTTATAGTCTTTCTACTATTCATTGGTGTTGGTGTGGTTAAGATGTATAAATAACTACTGGTTGATAAACTCTGTTGATGGATCTGCTACTACACTGACGGNGTTGTCTTTAGTAAAAAGCCGTACTTTACTTCCGTTGAAGTCTCAATACGGCTTAAAAAGGTCTGATTTTGGCTCTGAGAGGGTTAAAGTGTCCACTCGCGGTCAAACTCCGTCAGAGGCTCAGGTCGGAATGTGGGCTCATATATGTAGATATTTCATCGCTATCTCAAAGTCAAAACCAAAAAGATCAATATCAAAAGGACCTAGATACTAGAAATGTTTGTAGCATCAGTGTACAGCAACTGCAGAATGAAAGGGTGTCCTTGATTGCCAGGTGGTCTTATTGGTGAGGTGGTCGTTGTGATATTTGACATTATTATAGTTAATGAAGACAATCATGTTAAGACATTACTGTTGTTGAGCCCCGTCTTTTTGACTGCCCCATTCTCTGCGCCCTCATTCCAAACATCTCCGGGACGACGTCATATCGACTCTGCTGGGATTATCTGTCCAGATTATCTGCTGATAATCCCCTAATCCCCCCGCGTCTCACACGGAGGCGTCCGTCTCGGAGGATTTGCTGTTTTATCTGCAGTTTTATGATAAGATGATTTTTTATCACACCAAATCCATGAAAGTCCATGAAAGGACGAAATTCTCAATCAACTGCAGATTCCACAAGCCCCGGTCTTCATGAATCAATCGTTAGTAGCGAACAATTTGGGAACCGAAGGCTTTTGTTGTGTTGTTGACTGATCGCGCTGCATCATTTACTTACATTATTATTAGCTAATGCATGAGAAATGCTTCCGTTATTTTTCTTTGTTTACTCTTCCTTTGTTGAGGATATTTACTGTATTTACGGTAAACGTACATTGATTGAAACGTCTCGTAAAATCGTGGCCCGTGCATTTCTGCGATGACTAAAGTCCCAGTGGTGGGTTCGTTGTGTTGTCAGGAAGTGGGGCCGTTATGTCCGGTCGTTCCGCCGACGTCCTTTGTTGTGGCGGAAACGCGCGAAATTACGGTGTCAGAGGAACGCTGAGGGTTAAAGATAATGCTCAGTCAAAAAAACGTTTATTCTGTAAAATACAGTATGAATGAGTGAGGGTTGATAGAGGGGGTCATGTAGTAAAGTGATAGGTGATTTGCCCTAAATCTTGAGTGTGTAATGTGAACTGTCTGTATTTAAATGTGTGAAATGTGATAGAACCTATCATTGGTGACTGGTGATCTGCTCATTACAAAGGCGGTGATTGGTGATTTGCTCTAAATCTTGAGTGTGAATTTGGAACGATCCCCAAACAACTCAATTTTTTCCGAATGTCCATCCACCCACCGTGTCCGGTTAAACGAGGCTGTACTGTACGCGTCAAATCTGAGCCGCCATTAAACAGCACCTGTCAATTACACCACGGCGGCCATGACAGGTGCCGACCCGCACACACCCCGCGCACCTGCCACCGGGAGGAAGTGCTCGCAGCAGACGAGTTATCGCGCGAAAATTGGACGAAATTTGACAAATGTGCAATTTATCTGAAGTGGATGTCTGAGGTGGAAATGTGAAAGCTGCGGTCATGGATCATTCTGGGGGAGGATTTCTCTGGGATGGATGGGACGTGGAAACATGCTCCAGTAAGACCACCTCTGTAAAGAGACCGTCTTTATAGAGAAACCACATCTATTAAGACCATCTCTATACAGAGACCACCTCTGTAAAGAGACTGCCTCTATAATAAGATCATTTCTCATGGCCATGAACCTCTATAAAAAGACGCCAATAAACCTCTATAATGAGACCACCTCTATAATGAGACCACCTCTATAATGAGACCACCTCTATAAAATAGACCACACCTGTATAGAGACCTGTATATAGTGTAAGAGACCACCCCTATAATAAGACTATTCTAATGGCCAGAACCTCCCATAATAAACCACCTATATAATGAGACCACCTCTCTATCGAGGCCAGCCCCGGGGTTCTGCTGTATACGTCCATCCAATTGCCCGTGGGTTTTTGCGAGGCCAGCGTGAACCTTTTGTCGGTTTTCCTCCTAACGAGGCTCGTGTCTGCGTCATGTCGTAACCTGCAGGAGGTGAGTGGGAGAATTCTCATCACACGATCAACAACAGTTTATCTTGTGACAAAATGTCAACATCGTGTCGCTGAATGCACAGAAAATGCCGGGAATCGCAGAAAAGAAAACTTGTATAACTAATTGTGAAAATCTTTATTGCACACTTATTGTAGGATATGTTTAAACTGACTCGTAAGCCAGAATTGCCTGTTGATTTTACTTATGTGTTCAAATGTACTCAACGTATGTATATTATATGTCAGTATGGTACGTGAGTTTTTGACCTAAACACAGCAATGTGTTGATTTCCATCATTTTCATACAACGAAAGAGAACATATATACAGAAACAAAGAATATAGTAAAAAGACAGAGAAATATACAAGACATAAAATAGTACAATAATCTAAAAATGCAGCCGCTTGCAGTTTAACATTTTACACATACCAAAACATACCGAAAACTATTTTCTACATAAACTAAAACCTACGACCATCATGATTACAAACTCAAGCTATTTTATACGTCCTGTGGGAAGATGTACGTTTGTTTAATTCTCTGCATCCTGCCGGCAAATCATGAGTTCTGGACTCAGGGTCCAGATTACTCACTGCTCAGTGGCCGTGCTGGTTTTTACTCATCAACACAGCAATGTGTTTGAGGGAGTTTCTTTTGTCCTGGATATGAGAGACAAACGCATATAGTTATTCATTTTAATCAGGATAAAGCTCAATGTAAATAATTGGACTATTATCCTGATTAAAATAATGTGTTTGTCTAATGTGTTATTATGTATAGACTGATTTTATAACAAATCCAACATTTTTCACTTACAACTTGGAAATTTTCGGTCTCATCATCATTAGACCATTCTCAAGACGTCACACAATGTCACGTCACGGGAAGTTCCTACAGCACCTCCATGTGACATCAATGAATGTTCTGTCATATATAATATAATATATAAATGATGATTCCATGTGACACCATTCTTGAGGATGGTCTTCAGATGACCAGACCGAAAATTTCAAAGTTGTCAGTGAAAAATGTTGGATTCATCATCAAATCCGTCTATACATACATTGAGAAGAACTCCGATGAAATTGTCTGATACATCAATGTGTTATTCAAACGCTTATCCGTGTTTCTCTTTGACACAACAATGTGTTGATTTGACACAACAATCTCATCCGTGTTTCTGTCTGTTCCAGGTAAGACACGGATGTTCGCCGATTCGAGGTTTGTTATGAAAATCGGCCGGAGGTGATGTATTAAAGATCTTTTGTTTCTTGGCGTTTGTTGTATTACAATGACAGATTGTATGGAAATGTCCGAAAATATTAAGACAAAAAGTTTAAAATGGACTTTTTCTCAAAATCAGTCAATATATTTACATAAAAAAGAAGTCCAAAGAGTCTATTTTTAAAATAATGGCAGTTACTGTTAAGTTTTCCTCTCACTCACATTTCCTCGTTGATAGAAAACTCGTAATTTTGTGTGATTTCTGCTTTTAAGGCACCAGACACCTGCTATATCCAATATGACATTGGAAGGATACATTCTAAATGAATCCCTATCTGCTGCTCTTCAAAACGCTATATATATTGCCTGTGTTAGCTGAAAGAGAACAACACAAATACAAACATGGTTTCTATTTGTGAAGAGGGATCTGACTGGTGTCAGATTATTTTTAGGACTAGACCCTTAATCTAACAGTTGAAGTTGTTTGAGAAATGTCCTCTAAAAGATATGGCCGTTTCTTTTTATGACTTTTTTATGCCAAACACTTGCTGATACAATCTTACAAGGCCAAGTAATAGACAAAACCGAGTATTGATTTTGCCTTTGGTGTAAGTCTAGTGCGGCAAATATTCCCCTTTTCTTCTTAACCCACGGGTAGAAATTGTAGCACTGACTATATGTGGTGTGAAGAAATGATGCACTTTCACGCCCCTGATTGGTACAAGTTCGTACTCAGCGGATTGCGTCAGTTAATCAACTGTCTGTTAAAATGACCATACATATGATCTATGCCAACAGTTACAACTGGAATGGATATATTTTCTGCAAATTAACATTTAAACTAAAAGAAATTGACATTTTAGAAGGGTTGTTCATGGTATAATGATTCAATGTCCTGTTTTTTTTACAAACTCGGATAATATTCACCAAATTTTGGCCATGAATTCATGCATATTGACCTCAAAACCATGACAACCTCTCTATCAAGACCACCCTTGGGACTGACCTCAAGTGGTCTCAATAGAGAGGTGGTCTCTATACAGAGGTTCATTTTAGTCACTTAATGAACCTTTGGGAGCATGAAAAATGGTCCTACTATAGAGGTGGTCTTGATTGAAGGTTCTACTGTATTTCTTCAGTGTTCACCAAAGGATATGGCTGTTATTTTTTATGTGCGGCATACTGATACAAGTCTGTCACTTCATGTCACTTAATGTACATTTGGGACCATGAAAAATAGTCCTATTACAGAGGTGGTCTCACTATAGAGGTGGTCTTAATTGGAGGTTCCACTGTATTTCTTCAATGTTCACCAAATTCAGGCATTGATTCATGCATGTTGACCTCAAAACCATGACATATTTCTTCAGTGTTCACTGCGGGATATGGCTGTTATTTTTCTGCGCCCTCACTGAGCCGTCATACTGAGCCGCTCAGTTAATCGCCCATCTGTCTGCTCACGCCGCTCCCTCATTACCCAGGCTCAGCTCATCTGATGAGCAGCAAAACCAGAGGCTTTTTCTTTGCCGTGTTTCCCATCTTCGTCTTTTTTGTACGTTCGCCAGCGCTGACTATAAACAGTCTGTTGCACTGTGGTATTTGTGTACTGTGGTACTTAAGTGTACGATATAGACATTGTTGTAAGTCGAAGATTTATTGGATATTTTTCGTGTCGTGGACACATCCTCAGCATAAATGAAAAATTTATTACATGTAATACATACAACCATCATAGCACTACAAATGTACAAATACATTTATATTTATAGTACAATTAAAACTGCTTTTATAATCCACATACAATAATATTATTATGCAAAAACAGAGATTACATATTATACAATATTCAAAAACAAGATTATAAAGAGATCATAAGTGTACTATATACAGTGAATGTCCTCAACAACAGAACCCAATGTGCAGTCACAAATCCTTCCTTTGTAGAGAGTTTCCTTCGTTTACTACATCATTTACTGACATTGGTATAAGCTAATGCATGAGAAAAGTCTGTTATTCAGTTTTTTCTTTGTTTACTCTTCCTTTGTTGAGGATATTCGCTATATGTCATGTCCATATATTCATTCTACTATAGACGTTGTTGCGGGAAAGATGTTTGCATAAACTCTGCTTCTGTTAATGGATCCACTACTACACCATCTCCCTCCGAGAAGGTTGTCATTAGACACAGCTATAACATTTGATAGATGATACCTTGCCGTGGCAAGATGCTATTACGTCAGCTACAAGTTTATGCATGAGAAAAGTCTCCGTTATTCAGTTTTTCCTTTGTTTACTCTTCCTTTGTGTGTATATGCGATATGTGTGTATAGACGATATCACTTAATGGCATATCTGATAATTGCATAGATTCCTTAGTTGCATAAAGACTGTAAAACCACTTGTTAATTAATTAAGTGCTTAATCTAATAAACTGTGCGGTTATGTAATTAAGCAATCACCACCGTATATGCCGTCCATATGTTCATTCTCCTATTGGTGTTTTTGCCGGAAAGATGTTTGAATAAACTCTGGCTGATAAACTCTGTTATGGATCTGCTGCTACACTGACTTGGTGCCAGCGGTGGGGAAATCTGAAGTCCATCAAACAGGATTTCTCATTGCCGAGTCGTAACTCTTCTGACGAGCAGCAAAGTAGCTGCTTTTTCTCTCCCGTGTTTCCTGTATTTAGCGTCTTCTTCTTTTAGCGTGTTGTGATTATTTTTATGCCAATTAATTATGTTATATCCCTAGAAAGGTGTAAAAATTGAAGTCTTTGTGACCAAACTTTATTCATAGTCAAAGTAGCTTCTTTTTCTTTCCTGTGTTTAGCATCTTCTTTATGCTGTGATTATTTCTGTGCGATATGAGGCTTCTATTATGTGCTGTTATTATGTAAACATAAGACTCTTTGTGACCAGACTTATTCATAGATACATCAAGATTGCTGATCCTCCTTTAGCTAATTGGCAGCTTAATTTTTCATGTATTTTTGTATAAAGTATGGGTATTATTACAAAATGTATATAGTTTTGTACATGGAGGGCTTTTAGTATTTTTACTTTGCGTTATTTCTGGTAGCGATGTCACAGCTGTGTTTTTTCGTTTTGCATTGACACAGAATATTTAGATTCAGCAAAGACTGCTCTTGTACTGGGCATACAACTTCAGTATTCATACATGTGTAAACTGCCTGCACAACTTCTGTATTTATGCATAAACTGGACATATAACTTGAGTATTCTTTGTACTGGTGACACAACTTCAGCTGTTTCATACAGTTTTGTTTGGCTGTGGAAGCCCGGGTCAGAAATACACGATGAAAGATGATTCTGTCTTTACATCTGACTGATTCGGCTCCAATATTGGGGACGGTCCGACCCGAGCTTAACAATGGTTACAATACCACGGCTGATTCATCTCCAACCTTCGGCCCCGTCTGCCCCCAGCGTGTAATTGCTGCGGTCCACGAAGATCTGTCATGTGAGTGAGCACTGTATTAGCTGACGCGGCATGTGACACGGCATGTGACGCGCTGGATTCCTCTTGTATTTACAACCAGCTGACACAAACATAACGGCTCCGTTTTGACATTGGCACACCCATACCCATTTTTGAGGAGAGACCCATCGATATACTAATTTGGCATAAAAAAATGACCATTTCTACACCTTAACAATGAAAAAGTGACCCATGTCTTTACCTATTGAATAATGAACTTCATACTGTTAACATTTCATCAACAAAATATTCAATAAAAAAAATACATCAATACCAAACAAAATGAAACTTACGCTAACAATACATGTGCATTTAATTTCAGACCCATACCTATACTAAAATCACAACTGTTGGACCGATCACTATACCTGGGCGTATAGCCCTGAGATGGTGAAGAGAAGAGACGTAAATGTGTTACTTTACATCCAAAAATGGTGAAAAACGGCCTTTTGGGCAAGTCACTTTTACCCCATGTGGGTCCTCTAAGAGAGAATAATGTGGCGTTCAAAACAGCTCGTATTTATGGTAAACACGAGTTCACGAGTGGTTAAAAACGTTCAAAACAGGTTTATCTCGTGTTTACCACTGGTGAACTGGGAGCTGAAGGGAGCACTATGAGATGCTGGTGCACATGCGCACTGACTGACAAAATGGCGGCCCCATAAGGTTCTTCTAATATCGCAGAGTCAGTTTCATAAAATATATGCATAAGAACAGGCTAAAAGTCTCCCAAATTAATAAGATCGATAGATATATATTAAACCATTCGTTCAAGTCCGGTTTATGTACTCTGCATGCAATTTTTTAACAAATGTATTTCCCAGTTGTTAGGTGGTATCGAATAGGCACAAGTCGTAAGTACGACTTGTCAACTCGTAAGTACCAACTCACGAGCGGTATCGAATGCACCATAACTGGGGTTTACTACCGTATCTTTGCGTCCAGTGTCATTGAGCCAGATGCCTTCCCACAATACATTGTACCGGCGGCCTGTTGTCGTCGGTATGCAAATGAGATTTGCTCTCCTTTTGTTGCCGTCTCGGTTGTTTATTTGGTTAATGTTCTTCCGTCTCCTGACAATAGCACGTTTCATGAATTAACAAGATCCACACGCGTATGTTCGCATAGAACCCTTTTTTTTAAACATTTCTTAAAAAATAGGAAATACAAATATTATACTACATTACAGTATATTACTGACATCATAAAACCTATAACTTTATATATTTGTAATGATAATATACCATTCTCTACTGTTTATATTGATGAAACATACAGTGCAACATCTGATGAAGCCATGTAGTTACCATGGCGAATGGTATATATATTATTATTATTATGAATCTATCTACTGTCACTAATCTTCACTATCATTTTATATATTTGTATATTCTAACTCTATGATATATCTCATAGAACCTGACGTACTTTCTTGATGAATGTTACGATTTTCACCTCATGTATCAACCAGGCTTTGTGCCATGTGCAGGCTTTTATTTCAAATTTTTCAATTTGAGTTAGAATATTCTGGAGATATGTTTCTTGGTAAATAATAATACGAGCTCTGTCATTAATTTAGTTGCTTCAAATTAATTCTTGTAGATAAAATTTGTTCATCTAGAGACGTTCGTGTTTTATCTCATTATTGTGATGAAATCTGACTTTGGTGCACTCTACTTGAGAGTATTAATTCAAGCCTTGGTCCTAAATCTGGATGAGTAATGAATAGAAACGTGTCTCTTATTTAATCACCAACCATGTGAATTTAGAGTATTGTTTGTGTTAGGAATCATTTTGTTTTATAATGTTCTTTTATGCTGTGTGGTATTCACAAAATTCAAAAAATTGTGAATACCACACAGCATAAAAGAACATTCTAAAACAAAATGAGACCAAGCGCTGTGTACCAAATACATAGGATTTTTAGTGTGTTAGGAATGAAATATACTTTCAGTGTATTTCACAAGATCTGTTAGTAATGAAAGTGCTCTCTATGTGGGAACACGCGCCAGCTTTAGTCAATCCGTGTCGCAATATTTCCTCGTTGGTCCCATTTTGTAGATTGAATGTTGTTTGACGAGACAAACTCTCATGTTTTTATCTTCCTGGTGAAGTGGTGAGCTGTTACCAAACCCGGGATACAGCGATACGGAGCGTAACTTTGTTACTGTGAACTCTTTAACAGACAACACACACTTTGTCTTTTTTTTTTTTTTTATTTCATTTATTTGCATAATTGGATAGCGTGATTTTCTACAATAGATGAATGATATCTAAATAAGTAAAAAAAAAGTCCTAAATCAACAATGCACTAAGAGTAAAGATTCAAATTAATTACAATTATTCAAAGCTTAATTTATTACCTGAATTATAACGAGTCGAATTTCAACAATTAACATATTGACATCTAATATTTTTTCTTTTCTCATCACTGATGCCAAAATACACTATTCATATTCAAGTTAACCTAATCTACATATTCAGTATGCCACACTATACAAGTTGGTCAACAATGAAAGCGTAATTTATATTCTGCAAGTAATTTGCAACAATGGCCGATGTACCGAGGTGAACCAATCATCTGGTTACAACACGGACTGCATTAGATCAGTGACAAACGCGCGCTGTATTAAACCAATCACAACGCAGACTATTAGATGAGGGACAAAGCCACACTTTGTGTATTGCTCTAACACGATTGTGAGCGGCCAGCTCCGGCTACAGTGAGACCTCGGTCTGGGTGGACATGCAAGTAAAAACACTAACTATTCTTCTAAACTTTGAGACAAATTCTTGTTCACGCACTTTTGTTGTGGTACAAGATCTAAAATATCAATATTATATTTTACAAGACTTTAAATAAATGCATTAAAATAACACTTACTATTTGTCTCCTATATACATAACTTCTTCCTGCTTAACTTTAAAATGACTGTTACACTAATTTAAAACCCACAATAATGCAGTATATAGATTAAACAAAGTATAATACAAGGATTATGAAAAGACTGATACATAAACACTACAACCTCTATTTATACTTTGTAAATTTATAGTTCTGCATTAACACAGTGATCCCAGGAGAAGTGTCTATATCAGTGAGTGTCAGTTAGTGAGGTGGTTTACTCCACACTAGATAAGCCTACATCCAGTACAGTAAAACTTGCTCATGATAGTTTGAAAAGGTGTCCCTGTTGGTGAGGTGTCCACATGGTAAGGGTGTACACTAAATAAGCTCATTCTATTGCACAGTGCAGTTTTATAGATTGTATACACTTTGTCGCGCTGAAAATGAACTATCAAAAAAAAATGTGTGAGTGAAAAACAAGCTTCAGAAAATCGGAATCAACAGTCAATTTCCATCCAACGATCATGTAGATGCCCAACTCATAAAAACCTTACACCAAGGCAAGCAGCGGAGCAATTAAAGAGTGATAAATGCACGTTCGTGTAAAATTCCACTCAAAGTTGTTACTTTAAAACCTTAAAAACCCCGGACATTTGGACAGCGGAACAAAGCCTAACCCGATTTGATCGCGTTTCATGGTTTTGTAAAATGACATGTGGCGTAGAGCAGCTAAATAACATCATGTTTACATCTATCCTAGAAAAAAAAAAAAAGTGCATATAAGAGAAGCCCTAATAATATCCACCACCACATGGCAGCAGCAGCAGCACAAAAGTCTATTTAACCCTCTCAGTGCCGGCTGAACAGTGCTGCCGCCGCGTGGACAGTTTACACACTAGTATTTCTCTTTTCTTTGCCCAAACAGTGGAGTATCATTTATTTTCATCAAGTCGTCGACATTATTATGCATTATACATTATTATCATATCTCTTTTCTTTCCCCAAACAGTGGGATATCGTTTATTTTCATCAAGGCATGCATTCTGATGCAGCGGTTTGCTTCATATTCAGCTCATTAGTTTTCTGCTGTTTTCATCTGAATTTTCATGTTTCAATCCAAATAAAGACCTCTTTAATCACAGCTCCAAGTGTGTTTCAAGAATTTCCATATCTGGACAAAAAATAATTTTTCATTGTGTCACATTCTAATTTCATTTACGAGGAATATCGACACACAGATTCAATGTAAATAATCAGTTTCTGTGTTCCTAACAAAATGTTAGTGTATCAATATCATTTTGAAATGTTTAAAACCACATCAGCCCCCTTTTTAAAAAAAAAAACTGGACCTTGAGTGAAGTTTGGTTAACATAACATAGCCAAAAAAAATAGTAAGAAATTAAAATTGATCACACTTACAATACAATACAATAAATGTTTTTGTAGCAGTTATGCAATCCTGCTCTAAATTCACACATCAGATTCTGTTCAATTTAACACAATCACACAGATATGTGATTTGCTCTAAGGATTAGAATGCAGTTATGCAGTTATAGAAAATTTAACATTCAACACAATATTCATGCAACAACCATTACTAAATGATTTTTATGACAGTTATATTGTGTTCTAACATTTTCTAAGACTTGCAAACGAATTACTAAATCATTTTCATAGCATTTATATAGTATTAAAATTTTTAATGTTATACAAATTAATAAATTGTGATAAATAAACATGAGAGAAAAAGAGTAATTTTTATTAACACAGACTGTGCAGAAGTCACAATGCCCCGTGTATTGTCCCAATAACACAATCACAATGCACCCACAACTCTATGACACCTGTTTTTCCAAGAATTATAGATAAACATCATCTCATCATGAACAGTTTTAAGTTTTCTGTTTTGATGTTCATAATTCAATCCTCCAGGGATTCAGGTTCACACAAAATCCTGTAGAGCACTGCACACCCAGTTCAAATTATTAGGCTCCAAACAATTAGTACACTTTAAAAATTATTGCTTTCCCGTGCCAAAGTGAAAAAATAAAATTTCTAGTAAGATCTAATGTAAATGAACATGTTCAAATCCCTGATTATCGCCATGCACGAAATGGGTGTGCATGCAACAAAGTGCAAATTACACCATAGATCATATAATTTTAATGAATCATAACAATTGTGTTTATCATGCGACAATATAAGTAAGTAACTTTATTTTGACACATCAAACACTATTGTGTGTTCATTAATAGCTGTGTTACAATTGTTTTAAACATTAAAATGCACAAAATGGGTGTGCAGTGATCTAGATCTGTAAACTTGACAAGCACAAGGATGTGGTTAACATGTTCACCACACAATCTATACTTCTCTAGACCCCGGGGTCTACATCTAAGTCTTCAGTCCAGACTTGTCCATAAAAAATTGCATTTCCATTTGTATATACACTATCCTACAACATCAAATAGCATTTTAGAAAACGAATGTA
>CM032659.1:36368088-36405588 GCA_019095985.1 Streblospio benedicti | reverse complement strand
TTCAGCAAATTGAGCATGTGACATAGACAAAGAGACAGGACGGCAATTACAATATCATCATCCAAACAGTGGATTTGTTTTAAAAACACTTAGTTAATAAAAATATTGACGTACATGTATCTGTGAAATGTCTTGCCACTGTATAAAATAATGAACAATTTGCTAGGAATACTCGTTTGGTGATGTTTTTGTGTGTGTTTTGATTGGGGAGAATATGAGAGAACGCGTCTATTTCAAAAAGGTTTATATCTGAGTATATGGTTATATACATGCTGAATACAGAAACCTCCACCAAAGACAATGTACAATGTTTACAAAAAAATCATTGCAAAGTCCAGTTTGAATAATCATCGTATATATTTGGTACCAATGTTTTATATTAATATGAATATTTTTGTCATTTTTGTAGTATTTGTATTCATTTTTTTATCATCCACAATATAAAATGAATATGACCATCCGAATGCCCATGTTTCTTAGTCTTAGTGTCAGTTTAGCTGGTGGTCATTTATGTCCAAGCTCTTCTCTATGGTCCAGATGTTATATGTGTGGGTCCCTCAACAGTTTGATCAGATTGATCTGATTTACAAGTCACACACACTGAAATATTTTAAAACTGGTCACATAATAATCTACCACAGCTATAGTGAACTGATCTTCATCAACAGCAATGTTGTATATGTACTGTTCCTCTGGTATCTTGAGCTGCTGTGTGTCCAGCGTGGTGACCAACTGACCACTCCACGAGAACACAAACACACTGACCGGGTCCCATGACACCACATACAGGTGGCGCCGGTTACACGCGATGGCGTGGGAATCATGAGGCTGAAACTGTAGTTTGTGGGTGTGGAGGAGACGGCCGTCATGGTCGTATATACACAGGCTGCTGCTGTTATAATCCACCACTGCTGTGCCCTGTGAGTCCGGGTGTCTGCAGATGGACGTGTTTCCCCCCACCTGACCCCGGCTGGTGGTGTGAGCGTCTGTAGCAGCTGCTTCTGCTCCAGGTCGTAGATCTCGATGGTGTCATCATCCTTATTATAAAACGCCACCCAGTGGGTGCTCTCTGCACCAATGATGATAGCCGTAGTTTTCCTGGATGGTGGAGACCAACTCCAGCTGGGAGTTTAGTATGTAACTTGGACCTTCATCATATTTCCCTTAACAGTACATTGTTATTGTTCAGAATGTATTTAAAGCATGATTCACTGATATTATGAGGCAATGAAGATTGCTTTAACACAATAATTTTATTACCATCAAATGTAATCTTTTTGATAATAGATTGATCTTTAAAACACACAACAGCCTCATTAGTGGTCAACCCAACATTCCAGTCACAACCCGGCTCCATGGGTAAGTCTGACAACAGTCTAAATCCTCGCTGTTTTCCAGTTTGCTTCCTAACATTAGGTTTGGCTACTTCAGTGTTTTTATGCATCTTTTCAATTGAATATGGAAATCTGTTCACATCTGGCAGCTTGAGTGTTGGTTCGGTGACGCTTCCTAAATCAACAGTAAAATCATCAGTGATCTTCCCAACATCAACCGACCAGAACTTTGTAGGCCAAACTGTGGACTTTTTGAAACTGGTGACAGAACTCTGCACTTGATCAAGAAAACTTTGAGCTTGTTTCAAATCTCCATCAATTTTCTGCAAATCAAATTTCTGTAAGGACTGCTGCAATTCTTTTAGATCACTTTTGGACACAAATTGGAGAATCTGAGCATGTAATTGATCATACACCTTGGAGATAGTGGCAGTGGTGTTCTGGTACCATCTATCTGCCTCCTGATGTGCCTTGTCTCGCTTGGACTTGGCCTCTTTCATCAGAGAATCTCTGGACAGGACAAGTTCTTCCAGCAGCTCTTCTGTCCTTTGTTTGCCTTCTATCTTCATGTTTGTGAACAGTTGCAGCACATCCTTGTGCTGTGTGCTGTATGTGGTGAGCACATCTCTCAACTTGCGTATTTTGTGTGTTTTGTGGTGACCTTCAGTAATAGACACAATGCAGTCAGCACACAGCGGATCTCTGCAGTCATCGCAGTAAAAGTCGCACTTTTCTCCTGGATGCAAACCACAAATAGTTGTTCCTGGTTCTTCTGGGATCTTTTCTTTGGGAACAACAGTTGCTTCAGCAACAATTTCATCTGTGTCAACTGCAGAAAATGGAGCCAGATGATCCAAGAGATTAACCACCATGATGTTTGTTTTAAGCTTCTGAACCCCGCCTCGAGGAACTGTGAAGACTTCTCTGCAGTTAGGACATGTGAGTTTGTTCTTCAGCTTGGACTCGTAATACCTCTGCACACAGGCCAAACAGAAGGTGTGGGAGCAGTTCAGGAGTTTGGGCAGTCGGTCGGAATCATTGTATTTCTCCAAACACAATTCACACTGAACTAAGTCAAAAAGGTTCGAGCTCAGTCCTGCTGCTGTTGCCATAGTGATTGATGTTTATGCAGATCAGTTAAAAATAAACTCACTTAACTCACTATTCAAGATCAATAATCAATGATGAAAGTGAAAATCCCTTTAACTATCAGAGTGTGCAATATTGCAGTCTACTTCCTGACAGTTACTTCTACATTTATATCCAAATGGCTGTGAAATAATCAGCAAACATTACATTCAGTAATCATAACTACACCCAAAGATCTGTATATTCGTGATCCAAGCTTTACAGTATACGGAGCAGACGTGTACTTTGCCCTGTGTCAACATAGGCCCTTATCACTGCCCAACTTTCTGACTTATCAAGTTATTGTAATAAATACTGTATACTTAAAGGTAATAAATACTGTACACCAAAGGCCACCCTCATTCACAATAGGTTTTAATAAGTTTATTATCATTGTGACATTGGGCCCAATACAATTTATAAGGGTTAAGTATTACATACATATTATATTTTTTTTTTTCAAAAAAGATTTTTGCTAATATCCAGCCCAGTGGGCTTGCGATTAAATTAAACAAACTTTACATAATCTTCACCTTCAAGGGTTTTCTTAAATAATTTATAAATTCTTAATTTAGGTTTTCTCAATATATTTGTTTTCATTCAAAAAATTGTTTTTTTTTTCAAAAAGATTTTGCTAATATCTACAATGTTACAAGTGCTCCTTGTAAAAAATAAATCTTCTTCACCTACAGAATTAAGAATTGACCATATTGTTAATAAGTGCACATGTCCTATGGCTGTGAATGCAGCATCTAACTGAATAGGCAATATTGTTACGCCCATACCTGATAATTTGACAATTAGAGCAAAATTGAATTTCAATGTTAAATGCAATCAGCTAAAGCAGAGACAAGTTTTCTAACATAGAACCTATTTTTTTATTCCTCCCAATATATTGATTTAAATTTTCATTTTATTCATACTGAAATTTGGAAGGCAAGAAAAAAGAAAATTATTGTTCATTGTTTTGAAGCCATTTTCACCTGATAATATTGACAAATAATTTCAATGTTGGTTGGGATGCAAATGAGCTTTGGTGGGCATATGTTTTGATAACATAGAACCTGAGAAATATTGAGAAATGTTTGGAATATGTAACTATATTCATGCTCTGGTTGGGAGAGAATATGAGAGAAGTTTGGCCGTAACTAATTCATGCTGCTCTGGTTGGGAGAGAATATGAGAGAAGTTTGGCCGTAACTACATTCATGCTCTGGTTGGGAGAAATCTGAGAGAAGTTTGGCCGTAACTACATTCATGCTCTGGTTGGGAGAATATGATGAAGAAGTTTGGCTTTAATTCTACATTGGGAGAGAATATGAGAAAGTTTGGCATTACATTCATTGGGGAGAATATGAGAGAAGTTTGGCTGTAACTACATTCATGCTCTGGTTGGGAGAGAATATGAGAGAAGTTTGGCTGAACTACATTCATGCTTTGGGAAATAACTACATTCATGCTCTGGTTGGGAGAGAATATGAGAGAAGTTTGGCTGTAAATTCATGGTTGGGAGAGAATATGAGAGAAGTGTACATTCATGCTCTGGTTGGGAAATTTCATGCCCTGGGGAGAGAATATGAGAGAATTTGGCCGTAACTACATTCATGCTCTGGTTGGGAGAATATATGAGATTTTGGCCGTATGGAATATGATAGAAGTTTGGCTTCAACAGGAATGCCTGAGGGAGGGAATTGAGAGAAGTTATGGTGTGGTTGTAGGTGTAACTACTGGGGGGAGCCAAATTTGGCCCAATGCTCATGGGGGGAATGTCAATCTAATATGATTTGGGTGTTTGAAAATGATGTTAATTTCATGAGTTTTATAGGAGTTGGATTTTTAGAGGAATTTGATGGTCAAGGTTTGATGGTCAAATGATGTGGTCTTCATATGGGGTGGGTTAGTGTATATGATGTGTAATGGGGTGTAATATTTGATGACTATATGGTATATGATGTGTAATGTGGGTTTCTATGTGACTAGTTCAGTTTTTATAGTCGGCTCCAATCGTGTCGTGATTCACTGGGAGGTTTTTTATAAGCTTTCACTCACTGAGAATAAAGATTTTGTGCTCTATGTCGACAGTTTATAAAATGACGCTACAAGAATGTGGAGCATTTCAAACAGGTTTATATCTGAGTACATGGTTATATACATGCTGAATACAGAAACCTCCACCAAAAACAATGTACAATGTTTATAAGAGTCAAAAATTAACCTATACATGCTGGATAAATGAACCTCTATTAAACTAAATATACAATGTTTATAAAAGTCAAAATTAACCTATTCATGCTGGAAATATGAACCTGTATTAAAGAAAATAAACAATGTTTATAGAAGTCAAAAATTTATCTATACAATACATAAACCTCCACCAAAAAATATAAATGTTTAAAAAAAATCACTTCAAAGTTTTGAATAATTATAGTTATATGTTTGGTTCCAATGTCTTATATGAATATGAATATTTTTGTCATTTTTGTAGTATTTTGTATTCATGTTTTCTATCATCCACAGTATAAAATGAATATGACCATCCGAATGCCCATGTGTCTTAGTCTTAGTGTCAGTTTAGCTCGTGGTCGTTTATGTCCAAGCTCTTCTCTATGGTCCAGATTTTACATGTGTGGGTCCTTCAACAGTTTGGTCTTCGCATCTGATTTACAAGTCACACACACTGGAATGTTTTAAAACTGCTCACAACAACATAATAATCTCCCCCACGGCTATAGTGAACTGATCTTCATCAACAGCAATGTTGTATATCCTCTGTCCCTCTGGTATCCCGAGCTGCTGTGTGTCCAGCGTGGTGACCAACTGACCACTCCACGAGAACACAAACACACTGACCGGGTCCCATGACACCACATACAGGTGGCGCCGGTTACACGCGATGGCGTGGGAAGGACGAGGCGTCAAACTGTAGTTTGTGGGTGTGGAGGAGACGGCCGTCATGGTCGTATATACACAGGCTGCTGCTGTCATAATCCACCACTGCTGTGCCCTGTGAGTCCGGGTGTCTGCAGATGGACGTGTTCCATCCCACCTGACCCCGGCTGGTGGTGTGAGCGTCTGTAGCAGCTGCTTCTGCTCCAGGTCGTAGATCTCGATGGTGTCATCATCCTTAGAAAACGCCACCCAGTGGGTGCTCTCTGCACCAATGATGTTGCCGTAGTTTTCCTGGATGGTGGAGACCAACTCCAGCTGGGAGTTTAGTATGTAACTTGGACTTTTATTAAATTCCCTTAACAGTACATTGTTATTGTTCAGAATGTATTTAAAACAGTATTCACTGATATTATGAGGCAATGAAGATTGCTTTATCACAATAATTTTATTACCATCGAATGTAATCTTTTTGAGAACAGATTGACCTTTAAAACACACAACAGCCTCATTAGTAGTCAACCCAACAAACGGGTGACAACCCGGCTCCATGGGTAAGTCTGACAACAGTCTAAATCCTCGCTGTTTTCCAGTTTGCTTCCTAACATTAGGTTTGGCTACTTCAGTGTTTTTATGCATCTTTTCAATTGAATATGGAAAACTATTCACATCTGGCAGTTTAAGTGTTGGTTCGGTGACGCTTCCTAAATCAACAACAAAATCATCAGTGATCTTCCAAACATCAACCGACCAGAACTTTGTAGGCCGAACTGTGGACTTTTTGAAACTGGTGACAGATCTCTGGAATTGATCCAGAAAACTTTGAGCTTGTTTCAAATCTCCATCAATTTTCTGCAAATCAAATTTCTGTAAGGACTGCTGCAATTCTTGTAGATCACTTTTGGTCATAAATTGGAGAATCTGCGCATGTAATTGATCATACACCTTGGAGATAGTGGCAGTGGTGTTCTGGTACCATCTATCTGCCTCCTGATGTGCCTTGTCTCGCTTGGACTTGGCCTCTTTCATCAGAGAATCTCTGGACAGGACAAGTTCTTCCAGCAGTTCTTCTGTCCTTTGTTTGCCTTCTATGCTCATGTTTGTAACCAGTTGAAGCACATCTTTGTGCTGTGTGCTGTATGTGGTGAGCACATCTCTCAACTTGCGTATTTTGTGTGTTTTGTGGGGACCTTCACTAAGAGACACAATGCAGTCAGCACACAGCGGATCTCTGCAGTCATCGCAGTAAAAGTCGCACTTTTCTCCTGGATGCAAACCACAAATAGTTGACCCTGGTTCTTCAGGGATCTTTTCTTTGGGAACAACACTTGCTTCAGCAACAACTTCATCTGTGTCAACTGCAGAAAATGGAGCCAGATGATCCAAGAGATTAACCACCACGATGTTTGTTTTAAGCTTCTGAACCCCGCCTCGAGGAACTGTGAAGACTTCTCTGCAGTTCGGACATGTGAGTTTGTTCTTCAGCTTCGACTCGTAATATCTCTGCACACAGGCCAAACAGAAGGTGTGGGAGCAGTTCAGGAGTTTGGGCAGTCGGTCGGAATCATTGTATTTCTCCAAACACAATTCACACTGAACTAAGTCAAAAAGGTTCGAGCTCAGTCCTGCTGCTGTTGCCATTGTGATTGATGTTTATGCAGATCAGATCACTATTCCAGATAAAGAATCACCAATGAAAGTAGAAATCCCTTTATATATCAAAGTGTGTAATATTGCAGTCTACTTCCTGACAGTTATTTCTATATTTATATCCAAACGGCTATGATTAGAGAAACACACCATTCAGTAAGCATAACTACCAGCATAAACACATAAGGATCTGTACATTTCTGATCCAAGCTTTACTCTCTACTGAGTCAACATGTAAATACTTGGCTGGTAACAAACAACAAGATCTATTTTGGGATCCGGACCACACAATGGTGTAACATTTCCAATAAGGCAGCCCGCAGTCTGTGGCCTCAATAGAGAGATTCTACTGGTTGAACTCTGGGGTCACGTCATTTCCAACGCATATAGGCTTTATTATAACTGTTATTCCTATCAAAGAAAAACTCCTGGAATCAAATTTTGTTTCTTATGCGTTTGTATGTAAGCACTTTGCCGCTAACTACAAACAACATGATCAATCAATAAAGGAACAATGGCTGCTTTACACATGTTTGGGAGCAGCGTTTGAATTATAGACGTGGTCGTAATCAAGATCGAAGCATTTAAAGC
The DNA here is from genome assembly GCA_019095985.1 of Streblospio benedicti. Taxonomy (NCBI): domain Eukaryota; kingdom Metazoa; phylum Annelida; class Polychaeta; order Spionida; family Spionidae; genus Streblospio; species Streblospio benedicti. The sequence continues at coordinate 36,397,999 of CM032659.1, read as the reverse complement.
AGGGATTAAATGTAGGATTGGGGTGTCAGGTTCCCAGCAGAATGTATTGAACAGGCCATTTAGTTGTGTAACATGAGTTATTTTCACAGAATGTAAACTTCTATTGGGTTCCATTATATAAATATTGATTCAAATATATAGATACCTATTAGAACCTGTAGGCCAGTCAACGAACTGTTTAGGTTGCACAAAATTGTCAACAAAGGTTTCTCAACTGATTTCTACTCTTCATGACCTACTGTTTAAGGGGAAAAAAGTTTACCACTTTTTGCCCTGGGCAAAGTTGTGAAAAATGGCGTTTTTCAAAATGGCCGCCAAAATACCATATTTTGGCATTAGACTACTTTCTAGGGCACTTAGAGGCACGATCTTGGTGTCGTCTGATGACCAATGACTGCTGTCTGAGTGTCTGTTCACAGAATAAGAATAAGAATGAGTTTGTTTTCACCTTAGATTGACATTAAATCTATCAGTACTACCAAAAATAAACCAACACAACAAGAATTAAACATATAAAGAAAAAATACAAAATTACAAAACACACTAAACTAATTATGGGATTATGTTACACTTACGCATGGTACTATATTATATAATAATATAATATAGTATACTTTATATAAAAATATAGTATATCAACTATTCCAAATGTCATCATATTAGATTCTGAACTCCAAAGTTCACATGTACATTTACAGTACGACGCTGCATTCTCACTTCACACGTCTTTTTTTTTTCAGACCATAAAACTCAAGTTTGTGTTCCCGTTTTACGGCCATGAAGTGGAAAAAGTGACCATAGCAACCGGAGGTAGGTGGTCAGTTTACTTAGTGACCATAGCAACCGAGGTAGGTGGTCTACTTAGTGACCATAGCAACTGGAAGTAGGTGGTCAGTTTACTTAGTGACCATAGCAACCGGAGGTAGGTGTACTGTGTATTAACTGCCAACTTGGACGTTTGTAATCGGTGGTATTTCTAAAACGTAGCGCAGTGTTTGAGTTGTGTTTGTTAAATCATTAAAGGAATACAGATGGAAATGGACTTAAAAACACCATGGTCTTTAGTTTGCCAGGTTCCGTAAGAGTGCTATAATTTATACTAGCCAAAGGGGAGTATGAAAAACCAAGAGGTGGGCTCAAAAACTCACCTAGAATTATGGGATGGGCCTCGAAAAGATCTTGTGCACACTCATAGGGTCGGCTAGACATTTGTAATGCTTATATTGGGTGTTGCTGAAATTAACAAATTAATTGGAGGGCGTGAAAATCATACTTTAACTCCCCCATTGCCTCTACATGTCTGACCCCCCCATTGCCATGGTTCTGACTCTGACCCCCCATTGCCTCTTTGCCTCATGTCTGACCCCCCCATTGCAGGTTTGCAGGTCTGACTCCTCTACATGTCTACATGTCATGTCTGACTTCCTCCACCAGTGGCTGACGGCCACCCAGTACGTCTGACTTCCTCCACCAGTGGCTGACGGCCACCCAGTACGTGGCGCCACTCATGGCCAACTTCGACACTACGCTGGGCAACAATTCCAACATCCACTATGCGGACAACGGTCGGTATCTTGTACTTTCTCCACTACTACTGTCAATGTCCTCGACAGTGGAATCTTTTACGGGTGTTTTTCTCTGTGTCAAATCAGCGAAATGGCTGGGAAAGAACGGTTAAGATGTTTTCTAGTAATAAAAGTTACTCTAAGTTGTAAGTGCTTTGTTAATAGTATTAATGATATTGTATGTATTAACAAAGAACTTGAATAACTATATTAAGTAAGTGGCAGTCGATCACAAATTATGTTTGGCTAAATTATAGAATTCACTACCAAAAAGTAGTGCGGTTGTATGTGCGGGGGTTTCCCCCTGATATGTTGAAATATACTGCATTATGTTTAAATGTCTTTGTTACCAATGAGTTTAAATTTTGAAGAAAAAAAAACAATAAATTCTTTCATTTTTATTTTTAAAAAAGCTATTCATCTCCAGATAGACCTTCTCAATTTTTATTAGAATTTACAAAACAACACTCCTCTGGCCTAAATGTTTAAGATACGCGTGATGTTTGTTTCAGGCACGGCGTTCGCCGTATGGTGGGAGGATCTCCATCTCCAGGACAACGAACAGGGTCAGTACACGGCACAAAACAACACTTAACATACCTATTGGAACCTCAGGGTCAGGATTAGGTGGAAAAGTGCTACTCGTCCCTCAAATATCTACTCGTCCTGCAAAAAATGTACTCGTCCTCCTTGCACAAAACTCTATTTTTGTATGCCAAATTCACCAGAATTGCTACTCATTAAAAGGACGAGTTGCTAAAACTTTCTACTCGTCCTCCACAAGTTTTTACTGGTCAATACGAGCGGACGAGTGGCGAATCCTCACCCTGAACCTACATTTTGCTCTACAGTGAGACTTTCGCTGTTTTCTGTACAGCTTCATCGGGCCGAGTGAACCGAATATTCACTCATTACATTACATTGTTTGTTAGTACGTCTTTTTCTGTGGTTGGAAGCTTAATTTGGAAATTTAAGAATTTGAAATAGATTTATAAGCATAATTTCATTCATTTTTTTACAAGGTTTTTCCAAAATAATAAACTGAATGAAATTATTCTTATGAATCTTTTTTGAATTTTACAATTTTAGAATTAAGTCTCTAACCACGGAAAAAGTCGTAGTAACCAACAATGAGACCATCTGTGATGTCAAAAGTTAACAAATTGATTAAATCACAATCTAGAGTTTGTTTTACATGGTATATTCCAATTATTCTACGCACAAGGCGGGATAAGGTTAAAGGAAACAATTCACAATAATGTTTATAATAGTTTGTTTACAATAGCAATCAACTCGCCATGTCATAACTTAGAACATGGAATGTGTGACTTAAACATTGACTGACAGCGCACACTTTCGTACAAGTTATGTATAAAAATGCACAACAATGGGATTCTCTGAACGTCTTCAAAACTAAACCGTGAAAAGGGAAAAGATATTGCATAAATCTGGTCTGAATAAGAGATTTGTGTTATCAAGCCATAACAAAAACATACAAAATTAGTTATTGAGAAGCATTTTATGAAAATAACTATAGAAAAAACGGTCCTTTTAGAGGTAAGAAAAATGATGTGTTGAACATGACTGATAACATTTCATTTTTATTTTCATTTTTAGCTGGCTCCTTCAATTTCCAGACGATTCTATTTAAAGACGGCAGAATAGTGTTCAATTATAAAGATGTAAGTAGCAAATTTATATCGTTTTTTTTAACATAGTTTGAAACAAACTTGCATTATCCATGTAATGAAATGTCTTCATTTAAACTTTAAGTGTGATTAGAAATGATAACTTGAAATGAATACCAGAAAATTATATAAATTAATAATGATTAATGTGATTTAATTGATAATTAAAAACTAATCAGTTAATGATGGTTTTGATCATAAGAGAATGTAATATTTTGCTATATCAGTCTGACATCATGATAAAAATTGTCTACGATAAAAGTTGATGTTCCTAATAATTTGAAATGACGTAATAAATGTTGTTCGAAGTGCATCCAAACTGGGGACTTCAGAATCTTCTACAATTTGTGCTGTTTTTCATTAATTATTTTGACCAACAGAATGCATTTTATCTCGTCTAAATAATCATCCAACTAACCCTCAAAATGTATAATTCACCTAGACTATCGGCCCAAGTATATATTTACCAAACTATTTCCACGATACTTGAGCATAACCCGCCCCCCCCCACCCCGTGATGAGATCTTCCAGCAAGCTGACCCCCCTTTTTCACCGCCAGGTTGGACTGGCCCAACTGGCTACCATTTCCAACTCGGCGCATCCTGTAAAAATCGGCGTTTCGGACGCCTACTATATGGATAGAATGTCCTCTTCCAGTAAGTTGCCACCCCTCCCGGCGGAATGTAGCCTCTCCCGGTTGTTGTTTAACATCATTATAGGTAGAGTCCACCATATCAGCATGGGGGTGTCATCTATACATCCATTTCAGCATGTCGGCATGTTAGAAGATTACTTTATTTTTTTTATGTATCGCCAAGAATTTTGCTTTTTAATTTGTTAATATTTTTTGTCCTGAAGATAAATGTTTTTGTATATTGTATACATATTTTAGGTCAATGTTATGTACATACATGATATTTAAGACGCATGTTTATTTTTGTACAGGGCTCGTGGATCCCTAATATGTGACTCTTGCATCAGTTTTCTTGCAGCCGACCACAGCTATCTTGGGCTCAATACATAATTTATGCTGAACATAAAACAGTTGTGTTGCTTTTGGAACTCTCATGTACTTGTACACAACGAACCCGGTTTTGTATTTATCATTCTTTTCCAAACAATTACAACACTGTTTTATAAATGTGAAAAAGTAGTCTGGCTGAGTACAAGCATGATAACCATGGTATCGCCCCTCTTTGAAGAGGGGTGATAACCCTATCCGGGTTATCGGATACTTCTGGATCATGATAACCAATGAAATTACATGAAAAAGAATGATAAATAGCAATATTAAGTACTACTCCAATTTCCATTTATAAATTTGTTATTGTCTGAGGATGTGTGTAAGACACGAAATTTATCTGAGAAAAAAAATTAACCGTTGACTCAAATTCATCTCTAATTTACTGAAAATACGCTGCGAATTTAACGGCTCACACAAAAAACCTGTTTTACGTGGTATAAATTTCATTTTAAGTTCAGGAAAATTAAGATTCTGCAACATCAAACGTACAATCTTAATGACAAAGTAAGACGGGACGGTTATTGATTTTGCTTGCCACGGAAGTCTAACTTGACAAAATATTTCCATGGAAAAGAGAGCATTTAACTGACGGAGAGATGTTGTAACAAGAGAAATATCGCTTCAGTCGCCTCGGTAGACGAAACTCGCATAACACAAACAACCAAGCAATTCCCACAATCCAAGATGGCGTCCAAAATGGCCGTCTTTTCAAATAAAAAATAAAATATGTTTATCCCGGGTTCCATCATTCACAATAGTGGTAAGAAAATAGTCTGATACCTTTTGGGACTTTTTTTGCTAGTTTGATACGTTTATACACGGAATGTGACAAGATTGGGACAGCGGCATATAAACTTGCCCTCTATTCAATGATATAAGAATAGATTTATTTCATGTAATTAATCATAGATTTGGCATTATTGGTGATAAATGTCCGTTACAATACTCCAAGAGGGAAGTGATAGACTTGGCATTCGGAAGAATGTGGAATTATTCGCCATCTTACATAAATAGCTAAACCAGGGTCAGGATTAGGTGGAAAACAGTAGCTACTCGTCACCAGGACGATCCCTAACCCCAAATATCTCACTCGTCCTGCAAACTGGGGATAAAGTGTGATCCCTCCACCCCCAGAGGCTTAGTTGGCTACCTAGCCAGCCTCTGGAGGTCCATGTACCAACACCACGTGGTCTCCCGAACGCCTTAGAAGGCACTTAGGTCATACAACAAAAGAATGAAGTATACATAAAAAAAAACACTCATGCCATACAAACACAGCTGTTAAAAATTCTACAGTACTCATGTAGATCGCTCATTGCAGCTGATCATTGCACAACGGGGGCACTTCTGACACACTAAAGAACTCACCTAGTTTGAAAACAGTAGCTAATGTGATCCCTCCACCCCCGGGCTCACAATGGCCATACCCCCGCCCGGCAGTCCTCATGTAGATCGCTGCTTGCAGCTTGCGCTCGGCGTGTATGAAATCGACGGTTCTCGCCACAACGTCACGGTCGGCGCCTCTGACGGCTTCACGGTCGACACGGTCGACTGGAGCCGGCGTAAGTCACGCGCAACAACCACTCATGCTGCCGCTCAAAAACACAAGCTGTTAAATATTCTACAGCACTCGGTCTCATTGTCAATAGTGTGTTGCTTTCTATTACGGCTGTATTCTTAATAAAATGAAAATCTTTTTATTTTCTTTTTTTTATTCTAATTCTTAACTTTAGAAAAAAAATCATTTTATTAAGAATACAGCCGTAAAAGAAAGCAATACACTATTGACAAAAAAACAAGCTTCCCATGTGATCCACTTCGCCACGACCCGGTCCGGCGTAATGACCCAGTTTGTGAGAAACTCTGTGACGTGGCACGTTCATGACGTTCTTACGTTCTTTTATATAGTATTCACAAGACTAGATCTACTAGTCAAATGTTTATTTATACTTTAGATCTACTAGTTTATGCTTATCAATCTCATCAAGATGAATAAAACAGACATCGTTTTATAACAACAAACAGCGACTGTACCGTGACAACCAAACTAAACTGACAGGGTGACAGAAAATTTGGCTATTTTCTATCAATTTAATCCACTTTAGATCTTGTAATGTATGCAAGTTTGATATTTTACTTGGTTGACTTTATTCTAAGACATTTTGATGAACTGGTTCATGTACTTTTAAAATTAATTACTTAGTAATTATTTACTAAAAAGTTTATTTATTTTTTTTTGCGGACCGGGTCGTGGCTAAGTGGATCATATGGTTAATTCACTCCCAGTCGTATTTACCAGTTGTGAACTCGGACCTTTTTCAATAGACCGAGCTCCCGACTGGGAAATACCATGATTTACGACTGGGAACGTCGGTTAAAATGAATTTTTGATATAAGAAGCTTGTATCTTTATGAGTGCAGAAGAAGAACGCTAACGCAGCATAATTTTAATGCTTTTGATGTTCGTTAAAAAACCTAACGCATTTAAATAATGGAACTTTATCCAAATCACTGCATGGTTGCGACGTATTTAACCCTGCGATGGATACAAACCTAATGCAATGATGCATGGCAACATTTGACATGTTTTTTGCCGTTAATATTGTAGCTATAGAATCCTCATGCCTAACGTCAATGTTCTAAAAGGTACCAACTATTTGCTTAGTCTAATCTGTTAAAACAGAACAAACTATGAAGTCAAAAAAGTGCAAAATTTTATTAAAAACACAAAATTTTTCTTTTTAAAGTTACTAGTCCTCCCTAAAAGTTACTCATCTTGATGTGTTCAGCTACACGTATACAAAACGAGTGAATTCAGCACGAGTCGTCCCCAATTTCTACTGGTCTGTACGAGCCGACGAGTGACTAACGGGAGACTAAAGTATGAGTGCATCGTGGGTACAGCAGGGTGTTGATTAAACACTCGCCACTCGCCCCTGCCGAGTGTAAACTTCTGTAGGCTGCTGGTGTAAATTCAAAGTCACTCGCCACAGTCGGCGAGTACGATTACTTGATTCCACCACTTCAATAACTAAGGCTGGCCAGTTTGGATTGAGCATGGCCGCGGCGAGTGTAAACTGGGAGTGACTCGCCCCAGACGGTGGCGAGTGTTCTCCTGAGTCCCTGGCTCCATCCTGGTCACTGTGGTTGTAGCTGGCTGTGGCTGTCGTCGCGATCGCGGACGCGAAGCACCCAGTGAAGGTGGGCGCGTCCGACGCGTACTATAACGATACGAGCGGCGTCCCCGGCTCCAGTAAGTCTGGTCGCCGCGGTTACGGCTGGCAGCAGGTGCTCTCTCTCACTGCCTCGTCCTCGACACACAGAGCGGCGTACAAATTGTGCAATGTTAAGACAAAAAGCGATTGATTTTTGGCATTACGCTCCTCGTTTTGGATCGGCCAGTGAGAGATCTGACATTTCGCGGTTTTCTGTAGCACTGTATTACCGTTTATGATCTCCTCATAGACGCTACTTCCTAACACATTTTCTAATATTGTAACATTTCAGTTGACCCGGTTTTCTTTAGCGCTGTATTACTAACACGTTTTCTCCAATCTCTAGGTGACGGGAACGTGTTGTTTTTCTTCCAGCTTCACAAAACCACGACGCATGCTCAAATTGTCGCTTCATTACAGGTTTTCAGGTTCTCAGTTAAATTGGATTTCTGCTCTGTTCATTCAGGTTCCGATCAGCGTAATATCGGTTTCCATATCGAAGCACCCGCTAAAAATTGGGGTTTCCGACGCGTACTATCACGATGTCGACGTCGCAGCCAGTGAGTGGTTGCTAGGGGGCAGTTTGCTGCCATGGTGACAGTCTGTTGCTATGGTGACAGTCTGTTGCTATGGTGACAGTCTGTTGCTATGGTGACAGTCTGTTGCTATGGTGACAGTCTGTTGCTATGGTGACAGTCTGTTGCTATGGTGACAGTCTGTTGCTATGGTGACAGTCTGTTGCTATGGTGACAGAGTGTTGCTATGATGACAGTGTGTTGCTATGGTAGCTATGGTGATGTCTAGTTGTCGGTGCGGCCGTGTAGTGTCGTCTCTCGATCTGTGATTCCGCCATCGTATGTCGCAATCTCGTGTAAAACACAATGTGCACCGTGTAAACACAATGCACCCAGCCTGGACCCGTTTATCTTTAATTCTGACACGTCGATTCCGTGCTTGTTTCCAACAAATGGCGTTTACTACTTAACATTCAAAGTCCAAATGATTGCTGAAAAAGTCTGACGGGTCAGAATTTTTACTCTTTGAGTTTGAATAAAATCGGTCCAAGTGGCGTCGATGTGGGAATGTGTCGGTGCATCTTTGTTGTCACTCTGTGATGTGTTGCTGCATGAACGTGTTCGTTATTTAAGCTATGTATAATCTTGATTGTCTTTTTTCATTTGAAATTTTCAACCTAAGTGCTGCCCATTAATCAAGTACAAAGGATGAGATTTGTAGTGTTTTTGTAAGTCACAAGGTTGCTATGGTTACGTTGTCACAGATTTGAAAAGTTCACGGCCCACTGGGAACTACTTTCCTACATTCAGAGAGGACGGTTTTTATGTCATTTGAGTGGTTCATGGGAAGGTTTTCGTGAGTTTTGACATTGTTCACAATAGGCAGCATTCTATCAGATGTACAATCCAACAAGGTTTTTTTCTCGAGATGATTAAGGCTTTAGCTAATGGTTCCCCTCCCCACCACCAGGTGTTGACTGTCACAAAGTGAGTGGAAATTGAAGAAATATGTCATAGTTTGGAGGTCACCATGTATGAATGTATGCCCGAATGTAGTGAATATTGCCCGAGCTTTCAACGCATGACAACTTTAGTGGAGATGTCGGGATTGAACCGGAGACCTTTCACACTGGTATTGACGTGACCAATTATACATCTAGATCTATTACACGTAATCCTGTCACATATACGCATGCTGCCGTCAGGTGACCACAAATTAAACACGTCAGGTTAACATTAGCATATTAACATAGGCCAGGTCACAACCAGACCATAACCAGTTACACATCTCGCTCTATTCCATAAGTAGTCCAGTCCACCCGAGTCCTATAGAGTTCATATTACACATCTCGCTCTATTCCATAAGTAGTCCAGTCCACCCGAGTCCTATAGAGTTCATATTACACATCTCGTCCCATAAGAGTCCAGTCCACCCGAGTCCTATAGAGTTCATTACACATCTCGCTCTATTCCATAAGTAGTCCAGTCCACCCGAGTCCTATAGAGTTCATATTACACATCTCGCTCTATTCCATAAGTAGTCCAGTCCACCCGAGTCCTATAGAGTTCATATTACACATCTCGCTCTATTCCATAAGTAGTCCAGTCCACCCGAGTCCTATAGAGTTCATATTACACATCTCGCTCTATTCCATAAGTAGTCCAGTCCCAGTCCACCCGAGTCCTATAGAGTTCATATTACACATCTCGCTCTATTCCATAAGTAGTCCAGTCCACCCGAGTCCTATAGAGTTCATATTACACATCTCGCTCTATTCCATAAGTAGTCCAGTCCACCCGAGTCCTATAGAGTTCCTCCATCTCGCTGTATTCCATAGGTGTCCAGTCCACCATTCCATAAGTAGTCCAGTCCACCCAAGGTGGCGGTGGGGCTGTCAGACGGCTTCGTCATGGAGGACGACGTCCCCTTTGTCTTCAGTGAGACGCCGCCGCCGCCGCCACTCAATATTCATGGGCAGAGGGGCAGGGTTCGGAAAATTTCGCTACAAAGTCGAAAGATGTACAAAGGTGTTCCAGTCCCCAAAGACTTTTTTTTTTTTTCATGTACAAAGTTGATGGCCCGCTGTTAATTTTAGAGATGTCAATTTTCGATAGTCAAAGCTTCGGCCGTTTTGAGAGTCGAAGCTTTGAAGCTTCGGCCATAAAGGGGGCGGGGGATAATGTTAAACTTCATGTTAAACTTCATTAACATGAGTCACCATTTTACAGAGTGCGCTATTTTAAGAAGAACAAGGAAACAGTGATATAGATCACAGCATTCACTGGTTCGACAAATTTATAACAGCAGACAAACTACAAATGTGTATATCAGTAAACAATTATTATTATTCGAATCCTGTTTTGCTATTCGAAGCTTCTGCTCTTTACCAAAATTTCCAAGCTTCAAATTACTTTGACATCTCTAGTCATCTGTTAATTTCCATGTCCAAAGTTGGCGCTCCGCCCTTAATTTCCTCGGCCCCCCTCCTCGTGAATATTGAGCGGTCCCCCAGACACTAGCAGTGCTGGAGAAGTTCATAGTCAAGCCGTTTTGTTGCCTAATTAAGATTTCGGTTGTGTTTTGGTGGGATGGTTTGGGACGAAGAGAGAATGATCTTACAGAGTGGGTGTCTTTATGGAGGTGCTCTTTGTTAAAGTCCCACTGGTGGCTGACACTAGAACCTGAATTTTGATTTTAGCTTAATTTCCTCAAATAAAATTTCAGAGTTTTTCGAAATGTCTTATAATGTTGAAAGCTGAGAGGATGTCGCATGATGAGTTAAATTTTCATTTAAAATTTTCAACCTAAGTGCTACCAATTAATCAAGTACAAAGGATGAGATTTGTGAGTGTTTTCTGTAAGTCACAAGGTTGCTATACGTTGTCAGAGGTTTGAAAAGTTCCCGGCCCACTGGGAACTACTTTCTTAAAGCGACCGTGTTGACATTCAGAGCAGATGGCTTTTTTGTTTCTCGAGTGGTTCATGGGAAGGTTTTCATGACAATGTATTGACGTGACATGAGACCCAATACATTTTTTTTATTTTTCCCCAAAGCAGTGGTGTTTTGAAAAATCCAAACACTTTACGAGTCACATGAATTTTTTTTCTGATCCATAGAAAAGTCACCAGAACAGAATTTTGAAATTTTTAGTCAAATGTTCCTTTTGCCTGTACCAAAATTGTAGACATGATGTTTTGTAGGGTCCATAAACCAAATGTCTGTTTGTGGCAGGTTCCGCTCCGCGTAGCCTCCATCAACCCGGCGCGGCACCCGGTGACAGTGGGCGCGGCAGACGCGTTCTACGTCGACACAGCGTTATCCCCAGTAAAACTCTGCTAAACGTGTTGAAAACGTCTCTTCTGCCTCATCTGGACAGTCTGTCTTTTTCAGCATCTCTGCCTGGTGTGCATTTTTTTTTTTTTCTCTCAACTTTTCCTCGTTCTTAATTTTACTTATAGATGTGAATTGCCAATCAAATATAAGACAAAGTGACATTGAGTGTTGAAGTAGGAACTGCGCAATAAGATTTCCTGAGCAGTTCAGAATGCTGTAGATCCTCTTTTTTTTTGCATTTCTGATTTTGAGCATGTTGAGTGAATTTGTGTAAGTTTGAAACTCTTGTGATTTTTGTATTTTTTGCTAATGATTTTAATATTTTGTTTTAATCACACACTTTTCTGATGCTGTCAACTGAAGCTTTTTGTCACATGGAATTATGGTAGCACTTGCTTTATTAGAAAAAAATCTGTTTTTCAATAGATGTTTTAAGAGAATAAAATGGTAATTTTGCTTATTTGAATTATTTATATGAGAAATATATTTTGATTGAAATGCCGATATATTTAAGTTTAATGTGTTGAAGATTATAAAGATGCCTAGAAAGGAAGATATGTTATATTGTAAACAGTAATAATCATGTTAGTAAAACAGTATACAGTAAAACCCTGTTATCTTAATACTGATCATCTCAAGAATAGTTTGAACATGAATCAACTACTTTTCATATGTTGTATGTGAAATTTGATATGCAGTTTTATGTCTCAATTTTAAATTATATTTCAATTTCTTAATAGCTGTTGAAAGGGTCAAAAAGAGTCCAAAAAGAATCAAAATTTTTTTGTCAATAACACATTATTTCGACCTCTTGGTCCTTGTCAAATTCCCTGACGCACTAGCTTTCACCGGACTCGGAGATATTATTAATAAAGTTTTTGACGGTTTTTGAGCATTTCATACATGCCGCTGAAGTAAGTCAAAATAAATATGATTTACAATTGGTAATGGAATATCGGCGATCTGCCACTTCGTGACTGCCAGTTTCTACTGTTGCTGCTGTCAAAATGTTCAATTCTTTCGATCCATTTGAAAAATAAAAAAGATGACTATGTCAGGCGTGTTTCATGCAAAAGTTTTGAGTGTTTCATCAGTGTTATTAAAAAAAAATAAAAATGAAATAAATAATAAAATAATAAAAAAGATAAAAAATAAACAAAATAAAAATAATAAATAAAAAAAATTAAATAAAAATTAAAAAAAAAAAAAAATTTAAAAATAATAAAAACCCCTCCTTCGGTGCAGACGTGCGTCGTCGGACGATCTACGAGTACCACCGCGTGGAGATCGACTTCAGCAAAGTGACCAACGGTTCGTCCATCCTCATCATGCCGCTGCCCAGTAAGTACAGATGCTCATGTCTGTTTCTATATCATATGCCAGTAAGTACAGGCGCATATACTCTGGTGTGTTTCTATATCATGTAGTAGGTGTATCACTTTTGGCATGATAATGGGAAGTGATAATGATAATGAAAATACTTCTTCGAGAATACGCACAAATTGATAATGATAATGGATTTTGATATAAATGGGTGAGTATCATAGTGATAATCAGTGATTACGAGTGATAATAGCGTACGGGAATAACGCCCCTACGGCTGTTAACCATTCAGAATCGAGAATGAACGGCAAACTGGTGGGGAGAAACTAGTCTACTCGTATATTCGCAGCGTGCCTGTCGTTCCACGATTGCGGTGCGTGCGTCACGGCGCGGATCGGCTTCAGCTGTAACTGGTGCCCGGCGCTCGGTCGCTGCTCCGACGGACTCGACCGACAGCGCCAGCAGTGGCTGCAGAACGGCTGCCACCAACAGGTCAGTGACACCTTCATGGGGCGAGGTCCCGATCACTACTGCCCTCAGTCAGCCTAGCAAAGACCTTGTGGGTGAGGATTAGGTGGAACGCGGGAGACTGACCGCTGGTCACTAACAAACTGACCGCGGTCACCAGCAGGTGGGTGGGAAACTGACCACTAACTAACTGACCGGTGGTCACTAGCTGCAGACCGGCATACACCTTCACGCTCGCTCTCAATAACTGCCCTCTGTCCTCAGTCAGCCCAGCAAATAGACCTTGTGGGTGAGGATTAGGTGGAAAAGTGCTACTAGTCCCTCAAATATCTACTCGTCGTGCAAAAAAATGTACTCATCCTCCTTGTACAAAGATCTATATTTGTATGCCAAATTGACCAGCATTGCTACTCGTCAAAAGGACGAGTTGCTAAAACTTCTTACTCGTCCTCCATAAGTTTTTACTGGTCAATACGAGCGGACGAGTGGCGAATCCTCACCCTGGGAAGGTGTCCATGCTGTTTGAATACATCGGTCTGCAGCTGCTTATCTGGGGCATCCACTCTGTAAATGTAAAAGTGCCTGTTTGATACTTGGACTTTGATTAAATATGCCATCAAACATTGTCTCTAAAAAGCAATTAAATTTGTCGTCATTTGATAAAGTTATCATTCATAGACAGGACTTTATTTCAAAAGTCAGTCTGCAAAAATTAAATAGCTTCAGTTTGTTGTTATCATGTAACCAAATGTCTTTTTTTTCTGCATGAATCAATACTCGTGTGCATGGCGTAGTGAAGTGACGCGCGTCGTTTTGTTTATTGCAGGAGAAAGATGTCTCTCAGTGTATTAGTCCAACAACACTCCTCCCTCCTCAAACAAAACCACACAAACCACGACCAACCCACCACACAGACCAGCCAAATAACCACACAGACCAGCCAAATAACCACCAAACCCAGCAGCAGCAGCAGCAGCAGCAGCGTCCCTCCCACCACGCCAACAACAACCGGCGGGGATTCCAACTGCTCCGGTGTTAGTTGCCTGTTCACGTCTGCTGCCTCCACTAACGCTGACAAAACCACAACGACGGCCGACACCAAACTCACGTTTGACTCCGCGAGAACCACGTCCGGGGGACGCGTGACCCCCAGTGGTGAACTAACCACCGCGGCCGGCGCCGCGAGCGATAATACCAGCTCCGGGGCGTCGAGCGTCGACAAGCGCGTCCAAAGCACGACGCGTTTCCCTCACGCGGTGGTCATTGTCGACCTGCCCTGCTCTAAAGTACATAGATCTAACGGAAGTTTCGACGCGGTTCATTCCTCGCATGATTCACACGTTCGTTTTGTATTAGAGATGCGTCATTGCAATAGAAAATTGGGCGAAAAAAAACGGATCGTAATGAGAATTTATTGTTTCTTATGTGTTTTTTTCCTGTCTCAAATAGAATTTTGGGATTTCGGATATTGATTTTATTTTTGAGGCAAAATTTTAAAAAGTGGTGAAAATAGTTTTTTTAATATTGAGATTTGGTTTAAGCCAAAATATACATTTGCGAGTTGAATTTTGTTAAGCCCAGACAAAACTTAAATTTCAAGCAGAAGATTACGAAAATGTTAAATGTCTACTCAATAGATAATAATGATTTATTATTCTTTAACGTGATTTGATGAATATTTTAAAAAGAAACTTCGGAAATGGTTTTTATTCATATCTATTACAAACTGAATTATGAGTCATGCAAAAAAGGTGACCGTGTACTTTGATTCTTCATTTATCGTTCTTGATTTATCATGAATACTCAATTTCTGTCGAAAAAACGGGCATTAAAATATAATGAATACGACATACAGAAAATATTGTCAGACTGAAAGAAAAAAGATTCCCGCTGACAAATTTATGATAAAGACAAATACCGGATGATTTAACCATTCTGTGTGACTGCACGAGTATTTGTGGTAATCGTTCTTCTTTAAGCTGTTGATGTTGGTTGTTCATGTACTCTCTTTGCAGTACTGCGTTTCTTTGCCTTGTAGTACTTGGATTCGAGTGTTCAGGCGTTTTCACCCTAACCTGCACTCTCTCTCTTTCTAGCTGAGGTTTCTAGCATCTCTAGCCTCCTTCATTGTGCTAATACATTGAGAGCATTTACTTTTTTTTAATACAAATTTTGCCAATATCAATTTTTGACCAATTAATACCATTTTTTGCTTTCAGATTATAACTGAACATGTCGAATATAATCAGCTGAATTTTAGTTGCAGTCTGAAATAGCGCTATTAGAACGACATCGCAGCCTCTGGCTTATAGAGTATTAATTATGTCCGCCATTCCTGTTTGTTACCCCTCTACAGGTCACAGCATTTGACAGGACCTGCTCAAATTTGGCTTTTCAATGAAAAGTGGTAAATGCATGTAATAGTCTGTTGGGGACCATTCAGTATTTACAACAGTAGGGTGGGGTAGGAGGATTTTAGGGTGGGCCATGAACTTTTGTCAAAGTGTTTGGAGGGTCGGGGGGGGGGGGAGATATCAATTTACACTTATTTCTTTAAATTCTACTAAAATTTACTATTTTTATATTATGGATATTGATCAAATAGGATTTGAGTTAATGACAATGATTGCGTTAACTCTTAGGGGGGTCATCAATTTTTATCACATGAAATTAAGCGAGTTGCCAATTTTTTCAGAGATTTGAGGGCGGGTGCCTATTTTTTCACAGTATTTCCTTCTACCCCACCCTGTCATAAACACTGAATGATCCATAATGTACACCGTCTGTAATTGCCAGCCGGAGGGTTGTATGTCTTATATATACAGCATCAGGCAAACTGATCAAGTGAAACTGTTGGCAAAATTTCGGCGACTAAGAATGTCTTGTAAATTGCGGTTCATTAGAAGTGCGTTGTGTGGAACTATTTATATCATTAGACCTACTAATGTACTATTTTGTACATTCTTAGATTTTTTATCTCACTTTCTAATTAAGTGTTGTTGTTTTTTTTAAGTTTAAATTGTGCCAAATTGGAATAAGTAAGACATTTTTACAGTTACAACATATATATTTGATACTGAACTGTATGTATCGAAAGATGTAAAATATGTAATTTCACGTTATGTAAAGTTCTACAGCTTTTTATATAAAAAGTAAAAAAAAAAAAGTAAATTTATGCTTGTTTTGTCGGACCACAATGGCCCCAGTCCGCGCTCACATGAGTACATTGTGTATTGACGGGTGCATTGTGATTCAAACGCCCTGTATCAATTAGCGCTTGAAAAAAAATCTTGGTTTATGCGTTTCGTCTTTTACGTTCACCAGCAAGGCAATTTGAACTGCCAAAAATGTTAAATCACGCAAAATTAATGAAATATATGGTTATATATAGTTTGGGCATGAAAATAATAATCATAATCAATAACCGGTTTGTCAATGTAGGCACCGGTTATGCTTAGAAAATCGACCGTAGCCGGTTATCCGATTAACCGTCCATATGCTATTATGTTGTAGGAGCAGCTTGCTGCTGGCGAGTGCCCCCCGTCCCCCCCGCCACGCTTTGTGACGGACGAGACGGGCGCGGCGGTGACGGACGAGTCGGGGCGCTTCGTGACGTACGCGGCGCCGGCCGTGGGAGCGCCGCGGAGCAGTGACCCACAGCAACCCGGTATTGGTCAGTAGTTACATTATTATAAGCTTATGCACGAGAGAAGTCTCCGTTATTCAGAGTTTCATCGGTCAGGACTCACGTAGCGTTACATGATAGAACCATACGTTGAATGTTCATTCGTTCAAGTTCTGTTAATCATCTTGAGTTATACTTGTACTTTTGAACCAATATTTTGAAGCTCACCTGAAGCTTTCGGCCGTCTTCACATGGCCTTTTCCCCCCACAATCCACTAGTCATCACATCATGGTGCGATGACCTTGGCCCCAGGATGTTGTCATATGTGGTTCAAAATAATTTGTTCAAAGGTACAAGTATAACTCAAGATGATGATAAAACCATCTTCAAACTCATTGTGAGATGAATCCATTTTTGCTCACAGTTGGTTTAAACATATTTTATTGTAATAAGTCACAGGCCTCGTTAGTTACTGGATTCATTCACTCATTTTAGTGAGATTGAATCCATTTTTGCTCACTGTCTTGATATTTACAACAGTAGACTTTCTGTCTCACACGCCTCGATAAGCTGACACGCGCAACATTATATAATAAAACCATCTTCAAACTTCACTATGATTTGCCGGTTCTCACGAACATGCCAGCCGTCTCTGAATGCAGGTGACAAGCCACAAAATTGATTATCACACATTACGTAAGATCTGATAGACATCTATTAGTTCCTGACTTTATAATTGGTTTATAATACAGTAATTCTTGATGGGTATGTTATTGTGACTATGATAATCCATTCGCAATGTACTGGATTGATTGACTCATTGTGAAATGTTTGAAATGAATCCATTTTTGCTCACTGTCTTCATATTTTCCGACATTTGTCCATGTCCATCGTCTGAGACTTCTGTCACCAGGCGGCAGCACGTGACATTTAAGCTTGTTACTCTACTGCAGGACTAGTAACTTTTAAAAGTGCTGGTCCTCAATGGGAGACTGATTATGTGATATACTGGCAGCTATTTCTCATATAATTTGACTGTAATCAATATAAAAGAGTTGATAATTAATGAATGAATGAAAATAAATATTGCTAGTAGGCTTTTTTTAAGGCAATCATCTTCAAATATATGAAAAAAATTGAAGACTTGGTTGCAGACTGTATTTGATCCTAGTAGAGAAAAGGATAAAATCCTTACTCAGATGCTTCTTTTGAACGAAGACGTTTCGGACGACATTCCTCCTTTATCAGGTGCACAACAACAACAACAACAGTCGCACTTTGCCACCAGAAACTGATAAAGGAGGAATGTCGTTTGAAATGTCTTCGTTCAAAAGAACCATCTGAGTATTAAAGATTTTATCCTTTCTTGACGATGATGAATCCAGATGCTAAGAAATCTCTGCTAGATGATGTATATGATCGGTGCCGGGTTTGTTCTGACCCCGTGGTGTGTTTTAGGCGTGGGTGGCATCATCGGTATCATCGTGGTGCTGGCGATCATCGTCGTCGTCACCAGCTGGTTCGTCTTCGCCTACTTCAACCCCCAGAGCAGAGCCGGCATCTGGCTCATAGAGGTCAGTCCAGTGGACCTGCTACCTCTCATCAGCTAGCGGTCAAGCCGGTCACTTTACATACTTGTCCACCTTGTGCAACTATCAGTCAAATCCTAAATCCTTTTTTGAGCAGATGCCACTGCAAGTCTGTGAGAAATGATCAATCGATCAACCAGTGTGCCCAATGACCTGGTGTAAAATGTAAAGTCGTTAGAGCAAGACTTGAATTATGACTATAAACCACCACATTTGGATTTAGGCCTGTTACATTGTGTGATTTTTCATACTTACTGACCGTGTGGAACTATCAATCAAATCCTAAGTTTATTTCGGCCTTACTTATTGTGTGGTCTGGCTGCCCGGTCTATTCGTGCTTTGTTGGTTGCCAATTTTATATCATATTTATTTCATTTTCTCCATGGCTGTTCAAAGTTTAAAAAAATGTCCAAATATAATCCAAAGATTGTTGGCTGCCAAAAGAAGTTCTCATTATAACATATTTATTTGCAGCACCGTCCGTCCACTCTCCGCGCCAAGCTGGCCCAGGTCAAGTTCTTCAAAGGTCGCGGCGCCGACTCCGCGGACAAGTACCAGGTGTCCATGGGCCCCGGCGACGAGAGCGTCGCGTAGTGGGCGATAATAGGGGCGCGGAGCGGGCGCCACAGCAGGGGGACATGTTGCTTTAGATCCGTCGCCAGCGCGGAGGAACAAATACGTCCATGATACGCTCGGTGGAAACGTGGCTCGTTTGGGCATTTTTCATCTCGTCTCCTGGAAGAGGGAATTTTTAGAAGGTCTGGAGACGTCCGAACGCAGCCAGGTTTTTACCGAGCTCGAGAACGAGGTGTAAAAATGAGCGAGTGTCAGCAGTTTTTGTGTGTGATAAAGGTTTTTTTTTGCAATGCGAGATTTCTACAAAGTGAAATTTTCTTAAATGCTTCATTTCTTGCAAAAATCCAGCTTTTGTCCAAGCAAGGGATTTATATTTGAAGAATTTTGAGGAAAAGATTATTGACATTTAAAATGGTATATGGACATCAAAAGTAGAAATTTATTTTGTCGTTGTATTGTGAGGAAATAGTGTCACGGTAAAGCTCAAATTCTTCTCACAGAAAGTTGCCTGACGATTATTTTTATGATGAAGATTTGTGATGAAAATCAGTCGGGTAGATTCACGACTGTGGATCATGTTATTCTGGTACATTCCGTATTTTTGGCATCGTCTTTTGGGTCACAACTTCAAAATTTGTAACTGTCACCAAATTTCAAATGTGCATCATAATAAAAAAGAGTCCGAGTTCTTAGCAGTTACAATTTAACTGGGTTGGGGTCAATGACTTTAATAGAGTAAATGATTATGTTACCATTACTTTACAAAGTCTAACTTATGGATAATTATATTGATAATTTCCATGACGCCCACTTTGACCAATCACCTTGTGTAGGCATCAGCCGGGTTATCTCACTTGAGTCTAATCGATGCACAAAAGTACGATGGTGATTGTACCAGGACAGCCGACACTTTCCGTGCACATGGCTTTATACGTTCCTTGATGAGGCCCGAATCAGAAGGAATGTCACGTTACTAAATGGTTCCTGGACTCGTCGTGCACTTCCCACCGCAATAGGATTTTTACATGGACAGGAAATTAATTTGTCAAATTCTTAACAGTTGCAACATTACAATTCATCATTTGAAAAGGGTTTTAAACATTTTCTATAAATGCTACAAAACGACCAAGTTATAATCACGCTGGATTGTTAGTGGGTTTTTTTCTTTGTTGTTGCTAAAAATGTTGTTTTTGTCGATATAAATATAGTTATTAACTGATTACAATGTAATATTTATCATTCCTTTGTTATATTTTGTACGTCTGCTAAAATAGACGAGCTTTTACATTCCACAATATTGCATATTGTTTGTGTGTTATGAAAATTGTATATACTGTTTTGAATGATTTATAACATGTATGTTACTTTTACCACAATATGGCTACCAGTTTTATAGCAATTGCTTTTATCAGTCGAATCCCTATCAGCCATCAGGTGAAAGCACCTGGACTACTGTAGTTGCCACATCTCTCGGACAGAAATTCAAAATTCTAATTCAATTCAAACGTTTGGGATGACATTTCCAAATTTTTTAGCATCTCTCTCCAGAAAGCAGCACAGAGTTTGCTTCTAGTGATTGCTGTGTAAAGAGACATATTTAGTATAACGTAAAAATGAAGGCGTATTTTTCTGGATCGTCAAGTAGAGTAAAAGCAGCAGTTTTGGTATCAAAGCGACTTGTGATACGCGGCGAGGATCAAATCAGTAACGATAGATTAGTCATTTGATTTGTTTTGTACAGAATCCAACAATATACTACTTATAAGCATGTTTAAGTATCTAAAAATTGAAATTGTTAAAGTGCACTTTAGTATGAACTATCAACATTTTAAAAATACTGGATGGACGTAGAATTTATATTTGTATCTCTACCAGAAGCTCCTTGGTTTCTGTTGTGCTCTGTACCGGTTCATCCAAGTCAATTTCCTTGGTATTGTACATGTATACGTAACTATTTCCATTGTGACACCCAGAGCAGAGCCAACATGATGGCAGATTGGTTTTCATGGTTGGTTTTAGAATAATGCACTTATTCATTTGCCTTCTTTTTGAAATACATCAAAAGGCTACATTTCATTGAAGATAAGTTATACTAACCTGGACTTGACTAGAGTAGTGACTTTTTGGAAATAACACTAAGTAGATATATTAAAAGTTTTAACAAACAACTTTCTGTGCTGCACTACAGGGTGATTGCAGACCACATTCGTAGACAACTCTAAATAAAATCCTTTCAAACAATCAATTTAGCAAATTTAGACTTGTCTATCAGCGTAAAAAGTGCTGTTGACAAATGTGTTTTTCCAAGATATTCTAGAATCTCAGGAGGTCATCATTTCTAAACTGAATGCCAACCATTATACGCTTTGATATTTAAATCTTTTATATTATTAAAGGACAATTTTTTTCATTTCTAAATAACTAGTGGACATTCTACATGACAGCCCTTGAGCAACTGACACGGCTTACATTCCGTTTTTTTTAGTGAAATATATTGTATTTAACTGTTATTCATGAATAAAATGTGATTATTTTCCTGAAATCTGTTGCAGTTCTTACTTACTTTTAAAATGTATCTATTTATAACTAAATATTACCTACAGTCACATATCCTTGGTTCCCCAAACTAAACATAAGTCATTCATTGGACATGTCTTGCTTAAGGAATAGAATAGAATAGAATAGAAACATTTATTTCGGATTAAATTCCATAGAAGACATAAAATATAATACATACATGTATACATAAATAAATAGTAAGGGGCTACACCATACACTTTTAGAGCAACTATGCAATAAACATCTACATGTATGTGGGTCTTTCTTTCGACTTTTTGTGGGGAATCTTTTCAAAATTAGCCATTTTTGTATTAATTATAACAAAGGCATAGCAGTTTATGATTTAGATATTATCGGCCATCTTGGATTTCTCAAAACGCTCAAGGGTGAGAAGTTGACACCCACCTGGATATGTAAGCCTGGACGCTACAGACATAAAATCTGAAGAGAAAAAAAGTGCATCAAACAAAACTGGGTTCAGTGCCTTGGCATCCAGACTATAATATTTTTCATGCACTTTTGTCGCAAATTGATTTATTCCTGCAATATGCATTGTTTTGCATTTAACTGTATTGTAATGTCAACACAAGTCAAATAGATTGCTAGATGTGTATTCATTGACCATTGACAGTGAATGATTCATTGCAATACACTTTTAACAGTTTTCAGGGAATCTGTCCAATATTAAACTTTATAATACGAAAGTATGTCATTGTTCTTATTTATCTGAGTGTGGTGGTGGTGGGGGGGGGGGGCGCTCAATTTGTTAAAGTTTACATGGGGATGGCATTTAATTTCAACGTAGAGAGTTAGGGAGGGTGTTCAAATTTTGTCTCATCAATACCAAACGCCCTGTACAATTAAACTGGAAATCCTATTTGTGTAGAAACTGTATCTCTGCCTTAAAATCATCACATTTTGTAAATATTTCAAAGAAAACTTCTTTTTGGGTGAATAAACAAGCTTGAGCAATTATTCCTCTTATCAGAGAACTTGTAAACATTACCATGATTACTGTTTGCGTGATTCTAAAAATCACACCATGCTGAAAATCGTAGCATGATGGTTTGCTTTTTATATTCCCTTGAGCCATAATAAACGGTAGCCCCCTAATGAGTAATAAAACAGGATCTGCTCAATTGTAGATAGTGTTAGATGTTGACGTTATGCCCGGTGGGGGGGGGGCTTCTATGTATCGGTCGACCGGTATGCTCCCCCCAAATGACCCACCTTTTTCACCTACCCTAGCAGCTATAAATGCACCTACTTTCCACTGTCCAGCAGCTATGAAATGGCATTTTGTGATGCCCAGCAGCTATGAAAACTCTATGTTAGGAAAGCAGCTAATAAGTACCTAAGTAGGGTCAGAAAATGTGTCAAAATGTGTGAACGCTCCCTAAAAGGGTAACAATGATAAGTAAAAAAAAACCATTAAAATAACACGTGATTCATCTCACGTGAAGAAAAAGTAGCACAACTCACCTTGCAGCTATGGACTTCACCTGAAAAACACAAATGTGAGAAGAGTTAGTCACCAGAAATTCTGGGAGGTCTCCAACTGGAAAAAGCTGTTTTTAACCCTTTAGTAGCCAGGAGTGAATGTTGCTTCTATTGCAGACTAGAATAAGGCCTAAAATAAGCTCAAATTTACCACAATTTGCCAATCAAAGTTTACTTTTCTAAGAGCCATTTTAATTAGTGAACACTCCCTAAAATGGTATCACATGATAACTCAAAAGGGTAATAACATTTAAAATAAAATAACACGTGATTCATCTCACGTGGAGAAAAGTAACACAAGAACTCACCTTGTGGCTCTGGACGCGTTACGTCACCTGAAAAACACAAATGTGAGAAGAATCAGTCACCAGAAATTCTGTCTCCAAGTGGAAAAAGCTGCATTTAACTCTTTAGGAGCCAGAAGGAGTAAATGTCACTTCTTTTGCAGACTAGAATATGTCTAAAATGAGCTAAATTTTATTACAGTTTGCTAATTAAAGTTTACTTTTCAGAGAGCCATTTTAATTATTTTTCATTCTATTTTTCCACTATAGTTTCAATACTGTTTGAAACATGACAATCAAATTGGCATAATGGTTATATTAGATTAGAGTGCTCAGAGAGCACAGCATCACCATATTCATGTCCACTCATGGGCAATAGCCATGTTTAGAAACCACCTGCAATCTAATTTAGGGATGAATCACACATCAAATAAGACTTTGTCCTGCTTTAATGCTTTGATTGCAAAGTACATGTACTATATGTTAAGATTATGTGTTTCAGTTTGAACCATATGAAATAAAGGATGCGTAACAAAAAGTTGTGTAACTAACCATACTGCAGTAACAGTTCAAAATCAGTTGTCCTTGTCACAAATTTTCATATTTAACCTTTCATTACTGCCCATGACTTTGCAATTTACACACATATATACATACATATAACAATAAAACAACATGCCATTTACCAATACAAATAAACAACCCAGTAAAAACTAATATGAAACCATTTACCTTATCAACTACAAGCTAATAATTATAATATACACTATTATTTAACTATAACAGAGCATCAAAAATACCAGACCCCCAACTAAATCATATTAACATACCAAAACACAATGGTATTCAATGGTTACACAACTAAAAATTTTCAAAATCTCTCTGAAATACTTGTTGAAACTGTCAATCAACTAAAAATGTTTTTTATCCAAATCAAAACATTGTAAAAATATACAACCCACTTAATGCGTGTGTTAGTTGAAACATCAATCAATGTCCCTATTGTGTTGTGTCAAGATGAACTTTCCCAAACCACTATATGGATTCCAACACAATGAACACATTCAACACACATATTACAACCCAGGAGCCCCCATTAAACCTCACGAGCATACACGATCACAAAAGTGATAAAACACGAGGATGCGACTTTAATGATAAAAACAAGATAAAAGAATTTTTATAGAAAGGTTGCTTACAGGGCCATGTTTGTTAAAGGTATTAATACGTTAAACGTTTGTATATGTCAAACGTATGTTGCACGTCACACGTACAGTCATACAACGAGGGAGCTGGGAAGGGTGGTGATGGGGATGGAGACACATTTTATCTGCTCCGGACCTGTTTTGAGGAGGGGTGTTGGCAGAAAGGGTATGTGTGTCCATATTCCACAGGGGGGGGGCTCATTAATTTCAACCCGAGCAGCAGCAGAAAGGGGGTGCTTGAGATGCATATTTAATGGTCTGCACGTGTTTACCAGGGGTAGGAGTAGCTGGAGGGAGGGATATTAGAGGGATCAAGCATTGTCACATACATGTAGTGTGCGTATGGCTGTCATATATGACTGTGGGAGGAGGGTGATGGAGATGTATTTAATCTTTTCCAGACCTGTATAGTGACGGGAGTTGGTATGAGGGATGTGGGACAGGGGAAAGAATGGGAAGGGAGGAGCATTTAATCTGTTCCAGATCTCATCCGTTTCAACCAGAGCAGCAGCAGGAAGGGTGTACATTAATTATGGACCTGTTTAGATGGGGATGGGGTAGAGAGGGTTGGGGAGAAAAGAGGGGGTGATGTGGTGGTGGAAGGAAGGGTAGGGATGAGTGGGACATTTAATCTGCTCCGCACGTATTAACCATGGGGGAGGGATATTAGAGGGATCAATCATTGTCAGATTTAGTACATTTAGTGTGTAAATGGCTGTGACATATGACGATGGGAGGAGGTGATGGAGGTTTATTTAATATGTCCCAGACCTGTATACTGACGAGAACTGGTTCGAGGGATGTGGGACAGGAGGAAGGATGGGGAGGGAGGAGCATTTAATGAGTTCCGGATCTCATCTGTTTCAACCTGAGCAACGCCGGGTATACAGCTAGTAACATATATATGTTTACTTAAAAGGTAATGTGAGGACACTATCTATGTTGAAAGACTATTTTAAGAACTTGTATGAATTTTTGGTGGCTTTATGGTCAGGCAAAATAAGCGATCGCTACAGTTTGCATTGTAATTAAGTTTTTTGATCAAATTCCAGGTTAATTTACTTTTTTTTCCTCTATTTTTTCCTCTATTTTATTAAATGGATATCTAGTGTATATTGTATAATCCAATTGGTCAAACAATATTGTAGAAATAGTTAATTAATAAATTTTATTGAGCAATGCGTTACACTGTTTGATTTTCATCATTTGACATGCATTTTATGTAATGGTTTGGACAATAAATTTTATAATAAAAAATGAAACATCACATCAGCTTATCTAATATCAACACCTATAATACATATAATTCCATATAATCGTAACAAAAACATACCGCTACATTGCCATTTTTTGACAAACTAGGTATCAACAAGTTATATCTTGGTTTACATTCTGTTCACCGCAGTTATTGATATATAAATCATAAAATCATTATAATAATTGTAAAAAAACAACAACATAGGCATCGTGGTAAATGCAAAAAATGACATCACCCCAGCTTATCTGATATCAGCAACTTCATAAAATAAATCAAAATCATACAACAAAAAACAATGTAGTTACCCTGGTAACTGCTAAATATCTACACCAAAACATTATATTATTGAAGAGAACTGTTTCATATTAATGAATACTTATGCCATAAACGTTGATGACAAAACAATACAGAAACACTGAAATTTCAAACACGATATTATTGCTCAGCTACAAACCCAGTCGTCAAAACAAACAAGTTACATTAGGACAATTCGAAATATCACAAATGCAAATGAAGAATAGTTCAATATTTGTGTCCTAAAATTTGTGTGACATCACAAAGTTGAATAACAATAACTTATAACTACGTCCTATTTACACCGTAGTCCATGTATATAGCAAATACAGGCCACAAAGTGACTATTTACACAGAAGGAATGTTAAATAACAGGAATGTACACTGGATAATGATGACAACATCGTAAACATGATAAAAATGTGGGCAAGATTTAGCATAGCACTGACAGGCGATGCTCTAGCTGCTGCTGGCGTCTAGATCCTCTAGAGTCTAGCTTTTCGGTGGGTTGGCAACAACGATCCTGAGCTATTTGAGTGTCACATTTAAAGCTGTGGTTTTCATAGACAAAGGACGACGACACGTATAAGTTTCTACGTTGGACAGATTGTGGTTTTCCCACAAACATTCGGCAAACTCCCGACGAACAATTCTCACACACGACGTAGTTTATGACTCGAAGGTTTGTAACACATAAAATTCAATGGACATGATTCTAACAACGCCTCGTATCCCAAACACTCCACTGTCTCACTAGAACATTCCACAAACCACCGACCTATAGCAGAGTGTGCGCCACTCGTATTATGCTTGTAGCAGAGATTCCATTGAACATTGAACACAATCTCTCCGCCCCCCGCACTCAGCATCAGTCTCTCTATTTGGACAGAATCAAACATTTTTACCGCTGCAGTAGTTCAAATATGAAAAGACAATGTGCTCATGTAACTGACCGCTCCGTTGACCACCACGAGCCTTCTCTCCCCACACATCACCTCCCTCATCTAACATCTCCCTTTTTATCTCCAGTTTATGTACCGACAATAGTAGTCTGTTTGGTTTATCGCTCCTATAGCGGCCCACAGACACACATTGCCCCCGCCCCCGCCGAGACTCGAACTCTCCACGTGTTGCACGACCGACCAGTCGGTGCGCTTTATCAGTCTCTCATCAAACACACGTCGTCCGCCGAGACTCGAACCCGGCACCTTCTGTGAGCTTCACCAGCCGGCCTCGTTGTAACATACTGAAAACAGAGTCAGACACTTTAACAATTTAGGTCACAGGGACACCGGGAAATCTGTAAGAATCATCTGTCCTGTATGGAGTGCGGCATCGTGTATCATGGACAGCTGGCTTATGCAAATGACTCAGATTCTGGGGCCATCAGCATAAAAATGAAGGAGAAATCATATATTAAGATAAGGACATTTCTTATTATCTCTTGCACATTGCAAAACTAAAAAAGATCTGAAATGATTTATGATTTATTGGACTCACAGAGTGGACTAGTGGGTTATCTGAACCGCTAGGGGATTGGAGCCGTAGAGTCGTGGGTTCGAATCCCACCAGAGACTATGTGATTCCTGACCTGACATGTAGTCCTAAGTCTAATGACTATATAAAAAAGATCTTGTAAAGCGTTCCTCACCGACTTTGGGGTGATTAGCATAAACATGAAGACATAATAACATTTATTTCATTAATCTTATGGAACCAACGATATAATGAACACATTGTGTTTTCGTGTTTACACACATCATCAGTTTGTAAAACCATAAAATCAATGAAATACACTTTGTAGTATTGAAGAAATATGTCATGGTTTTGAGGTCAATATGCATGAATCAATGCCTGAATTTGGTGAATATTCAATATTCACCAAATGAGGGCATTGATTCATGCATATTGGCCGAAAAAACATGACATATATTCATTATACCACGATTAACCTTCATCAACAGTTTTATTAGATGGGAAAAGCTCTCCATTGGCCACACCGAATGAAAAGTCATATTACCTTCTACTGGTTTAGCACACATTATTAGCATTATCCTGCATTTAACATTTCTTTAAGCAATTTATTCACTGCAACTAATAACACTAGGTTTATCACATTTCAAAGCACAGTTTTTACTTACAAATTATTTCTGAACAACAGGGATACTAGTCTAAACAGTTCACAGTTGTCTTCATCAAATGCTGAGCTCATTATGGTCCCTAATCCGCTTCAAATCTAACTATCATTACTAGTAGTATGGGGGATTATATTGTCATGGCTATTTCTCTACTGTGTGTATCTAAATCTGTGTGGTAACGTAAATATAGTTGATTATTTTTTTTTTAAAAGTAGAATCGACAGTTTCAAAATGGCGTTTAAATAAAACTTCAGCACCTTTTTGTACAAGCAATTTAAAACTTACAAAATCAGACTGGTACACCAAACTTATTTCAAAATGAACACTAACTTAGACAAACCCAAGTTATTCCAAACAGAAGCAAGTGAAGCATCATAAACAGTGTACCTGGTGGATCCTGTTTGTCTGCTGTTCTCGGGTCAATAGACGCCCACCGTCATGTTCCAGCCACAATCACCTCCACAACACACACAAATCTAGCTTTTCAAAGCCCTCATCATCTATACTTCTTGTTACAGCAACGCGTGAACGCATGCACCTGCAAAATAAGCGGGATCTTGTTTAGCATATGATTTGATCAACAATATGAATTGTAATAAAACTGTTACAAAGCAGCTTTGCTTCTGAGATCTTCAAAGCATTTTAGTATACTTAGTTGAGGTCTCTATTTACAAGCTTCAATGCATTTCAACATCATGTGTTCATTAATTTCAATCTTCTCTCTTGTTATGCGTTTACACATTATAATAACGTTAGAATTGAGAGCAAAAGGTGAATTTAGAAAGTTTTAGGATAAATTATAATCATTCATTTGTCACTAATACAGTCACATTCTTTCTTCTACATGTTATCACAGCACTTCAGAATATGAAGTAATCTCCACATTTAGTATGTATTCAGCATGTATGCTCATGGCATATGGTAGTTTTTTGTGCCTGTACATGACAAACTCACCCTCAAGGTAGCGGTTGTAGTACTGACCATCAAACATGGTAATGTGAGGGTCGCCAGTCGCCTTGCAGAATGACCCGTCAAACTCTCCTTCATCCAAATCTATACACAGCAGTAGGAAAGTCAATCTGTGCATTAAATTTAGTCATGAATGAAATCTTATTTCCGATTTCACATCGTATTTCCTAAAATATAACAAAATTCTGTCATATTTGCAGAAATAACATAAAACATTATGACAAGAATAAAACCAAGTTCATAATCGATATCCAAAGCGAACAATCTATTTAAAAAAGCTTGCTGATTGACTAACTAATCTAACTAACAAACTAGATACTACTTGATTTCTTCAATTCCCTAAAAAGGTTTATCATATTTCTAAAATTTCTTCAAGACCAATGGACTCACGTCTTGTCGAAGGTGGTCATGTGGGGTGGTTGTGTGACAGACGTTGACGTTGTTGAGCTCCCGCTGCTTTCAAACGTTCATGGCCCAGTGGATGATGTCAGACTGGAAAACATTACGATAGAAAATGTGACTCCATGAACGTGCTGTCGGCACATTAGGAGTGGATTTGCTCAACACCCACTATCAGACCCAACAAAACAACATGCTCCTAGGCTGAATATATCCTGTATTTTTTCACAACATTCTTAGTTGTAATTACTGAATACAGACGGGCACACTTGTTTGAAGCTATCGACCGATTATGATGGCAAATACCAGTGGTCTGGTGCAAATTATAACATGGTAAATCAGAAATGGACACAGAGACAAAGCAACAGAATGAAACATAAA
>CM032659.1:36344318-36358235 GCA_019095985.1 Streblospio benedicti | reverse complement strand
GGTTAGTTTTATCTCTAGTTTGGCTAACATTTTTCTAAAGGATTATGAACAGCAAATAAGAAGAAAATGAATGAATAAAACTAATACAAATTCATCAATCAGACGCCCAGGCTGTTTGCGAATAGAACGAAACTCTTGCAAACCTGGTGAAGTCTCTAAAGATACACAACCCATGACATCCTTTGAATGTGCGCCTCCCCTCTTTTCTGAAAACATGGATCTGTCTGTGGCCTATACCAGTAAAGTGCCAGTGAAGTCACGTGGTCTCTCTCTCTAGCAGTCTAGCGGTAGCTGTCTGTGCAAGCTGCTGGTGGTGGCGCTGTCGGTGTGCGTTCTCGGCACGGTCGGCTGGGCTCTGGTCGGCTGGACGCGCTCACTCATAGACTGGTCCAGTGAGTCGTGTACAAACACTGATTATATAATGCACTGTGCTGTACTGTAGTGTAATGTAACGTAGTGTACTATACTATAGCCACTGCCTTGTGGTGTAGTGTAATGTATTGTACTGTAATGGAATGTATTAGTAATTTTGTAAAGTTTATATATAGCATATGGTCTCATTTTCCGTACTGTCTCTTTTCTTTCTATGCTATACGGTCTTAATGTAAGAAATGGCCAAAATGTGTTTTACGTATTATTAGAGATTTTTAGCCCTAAAGAGCCCTGACCATATGATTATGATTAGAGCTTTGTTGAGCTGAATTTCTTCTGTGCCCTATGAGCTTACTTATAGAGGGGCTTATTCAAAGGTGCTTAGAAAACTAACATGAAATATATCATTGGACATAGAAAAAATAGTATCACAATACTATTAGAGCATACATGTACAAAATCGTATCTTTAAACACAACACAAAACTGGTATTCTAAAATGATATTATAATCATATACCTTGCAATGAAATACATTAAGAATCTCTCCTTACAAGAGACTATAAGGTTATTGAAAATAACGCAAGACAGACAAGATATTGAGGAATCAATAACAAACATATATATGTCGTGGACGAACAAATATATATACTTTTCTAGAGCCACCACAATGGACTGATTGGTCTGACTGGGGAGAGTGTGACGTCATCTGTGATGGTGGAGGGTTCCAGATGCGCACGCGCAGCTGCATGAAGGGTAAGATATAGTATAAGTTGGGGAGGGTAGACCTATGTGATTAAACATCCTAATACATGATTGGGCGATTGTGTTTTCTGGAGACATGTATACACACATACACATAAATACAAAGAAACTGAACAAAAACACAAAAACCAGCTGTAACAGTGTTAAATGGTTTAGGTATCGTGGAAGTGGAGTGATAATAAACAGATATCAAAAGGGGCAATAGTGGGTTGTTTTGATAACCTAGTATCACGTGTATTATAATCATAATGAAGAAATCAACCAAAACCACTTTGAAGAAACGCAGCATAAACAATATGTAGAAGTTAGCATTGTCACTTACATATGTCACAGATAAACTACTTCCCTTTTTATACAGCAAAGTATTAGCTATAAACAATCATTATGAATATGCTTTTAAAAACACTTTCACAATACACTTCTTGAAGATTCCGATTTTTGCTTGAAAAAACACACATTAGATTAGACTCATACCACTCACTTACGTAAATATTAGGTGCGTCCGGTGACTCCAAAATTGCGCATATGTTCCAATTTCACGCTGTCCTTCGATACCTTATAGCATTCCTTTTATGTACATGTACATTTGAGAACCGTCTCATGCCTATCTGTCATGGGTGTCACGTATCGATTGTGTGTGCACTGAGCCCAACTACAGTGTTAGACAAAAATCCATTATTTTCGGCCCTATTTTCAGCTTGCTAAGCCCAGACGTCATCGCTTTGTTCTAAAAATGTCACTGCCTGTCAGTGAAAAGCTACATAGACTGTATTAGTACAACTATACAACATCAGACGCCTAGGAGTATGCAGACCGGCCCGGTGGGTGGCAGCAGTCCTGCAACATGAATCATAGCCTGCAGAAACAACCATTTCAACCAGTTTGGCACATTAGGCCATTAACAATACTGTAATGAAAAAGGGGTATAGACTTTGATGAAAATCCATTCACCAACATATTTTTCCTAAATCACCAGTCACCAATACATTTCATTGTCTTTCACCACTTAAACTTTTAAATAGCTAAATGTAAAATGGTAGGCAGAAACATAATACATGGATTCCATTTCTATTTGGTATGTCAGCATTGAATCTGTAGATCTAGAGGTGTGATGGGTTATGTAAGGTTTCCCGAGAACCTGGTTGTGGTTTCTCCAGTTCATTCATTCAATGAGGCTATATCATGGGTATATTAACTAGTCCTTATTTATCTATGTTATAGTTATTGTTCTTTCTGCATACGACAATGCAAGATCATAATAATATGCACAGCCTAACGAAAGTCTGAGACATCAGATATGTAATATTCCCTTCGTTTGGCATATTTTCATTTCGATTGAAAAACTTAAAGGAGTAAAACATATTGTCTTTGACATGGTAGACAAAGAGTTTTTGTAAAATAAATATTTCTTGAAGGTAAACTATGTGCACTTTATCAATGAACGTATATATGGTTCATCCTGGGTTCCATTATTCATGATTTAGAGAATAATTTAAGATACCTATAGGAACCTACATTGGGCTCTTCGACAAGGTTTTCACAGTTTCTTTTTGGGCTGAATGACATTGAGCATCCCCAGCCCCCATCTATCGTCCCTGCCTTTTCAAATGTAGAGCACAACGTAGGTTTCTTATAGGTATCTTAATTTATTCTCTAAATGTACAATATATCCAGCAATACCTGTGATCCTCGCTCAGACTTTGCCGCCGCCAAGTGGTCGCCGTGGGGCGGCTGGGGAGAGTGCTCGGTGACGTGTGGCAACGGCACGCAGGTGAGGACGCGAGCGTGCGACAACCGGATCCTCAACGGCACGTGCGACACGGGCGGGGAGGCGACGGAGACACGCGCGTGCCCCGGGTGGCAGTGTCCAGGTAAGGGATGATGGAGATTTTGTCACGCTTGTCAAAAGTAAAATATTGGAGGGGGTGGGGTGGGGTGGGGCGATTGGGTCTTGTTTTGGATATTCCACTTTTTATGAGGGTCTATGTTTCTATCGCGCATCTTAGAACTTTTCATATCAGAGTTCCACTGTTTACAAATGTAGCATTGAAAAAATATACAGCAGAGTTCACACTTTAATACCATGATTTATATTTTCATGAACACCTGTATATATATTTTTCCCCAAAGTTTGTGAATTCAATTCTAATCTCACTGTTCTTGCAAGCAAGCTCATACCACTGCATTGACATAGCTGAAGTCATAGCTTCCATTTGACTACATCGAGTGGCCCTGCCGGGACTCGAACTCACGACTCCAAGGTTGTCAAAACAGAATGATACCATCATCCTAAGCAGCGGGCTGTTAAAAGGTTACACGGAAGAACCGTTGTCTCAGTAACCCCCAGCTTACACACTTGGTCAATTATCATCTCAACCCAGAGGTTCCGTCAGGGACACTTGAAATAGTCATTACAATGAGAGTATAATGGAATTGACAAGCAAACTTGGAAAAAATGTATATAAAATGTATGTATATAAAAATGTTCATAGAATCACAGACCTTAACACGGCTGAAACATTAGACCTTCCAAAATTTTCAGCCCTTAGGAGAGATGCGAACCCACAATCTCTAAATTGAGATGATAACTAATGGCAACTGTATCACCCAACTACTTTCACACACAACTTAGAAATTATATAATACCTAAGACAAGTTTAGGATCAGAAACACTAGGACACTAGATCTGATACGACTGCAAGAATGAAGAAAATACCTCCAGATCACTTCCTTACCCCAACAAGACCAAGAAGATTTACATCGGGTTATCTCACTGTTAACTTAGTAAGTGCCCACATTAGCAATAACTCCAAAACCTTTGGGGTGACTCAGTCAAAAAGTGAGCAACGCACCAACTCCTTTGTGAGAACCCCTAGAGAATGGCTCTAGAGGAAGATGTGATACAGGCCCAGTCGATCGATCAGTTTAAAACTCTGATCGGTCATCGTACTAAGCAAGTCGCTCAGCGACTAAGCAAGTCGCACTCTCTTTTCATTGGCATGTGTCTTTTGAGGATTCTGCGATTATTGATTTAGATTCAGATTCAGATTCAGGACCACATTTGAATCCATGCTGCTCATCCTTCCAGACTGCGGGCTGTTGGACTGCAGCCGTTTCCCCGCGTCGGCCGCGGCCGCCGACTGTACCCGCTGTGAGTGTGCGGGCGGTGGCGTCACCGGGAGAGTGCTCAGTGCCAGCAACATCCCTCTGGGGGGTACGTGCATTACCCATGGGCCCAAGTGTCATTGGAGGGTGTGTGGTATATGGGGTGGGGGGGGGGTAGATAGTCTTGATGATAACCCGTTCATCAATATTTTCCCTTCTAAATCACCAGTCACCAATACATTTCATTGTATTTCACCAATCCACAGGAATTGTAATTGAATAGGTTGCATCACATTTCACACGCTTAAATACAGGCAATACACCATTAACGCTCAAGATTTAGGGCAAACAACAAATACAGCCTTTGCAATTAGTAGATTACTCATCACCAATGATAGGTTCCATCACATTTCGCGCACTTAACTAAAATTATTCACACTTCACGCCCAAGATTTAGGCAAATTACCAAAACACATTTTTGTTATATAGTATGTATACTACTATGATTTACAACCACTATATCATACACATTATCAAAATCATATAGAAGGGTAACTAATAAACACATGGACCATGGTAGCAAGGGCATCCATTTTATGCTTGATGTATGCTCTAGTATATACTTTAACTTCACATTATTGAAATAAGCTGGAATAGTGTTTGTAAATTATAGCAGTATGCATACCACACACATCCATCCATGATGCTGAGCCCATCGTATTATCTGTATCCATCGTATGTGTGCTGTGTGTGTAGGTGTGGGTGGGGGGCACAATCACAGGCAGAGTGCTTAGCTCCTGCAACAACCCTCTGGGTGGTTAAAGTGTTTTCTGTAATACTGGTTATGCCATTGAGACTCATTCTAAACCACAATAAAAGTAAAATATCAAAATCAACGGAGAAAAGTACCAGCATAAGTTTAAAATGAAAGTAAAGTTTGTCCACAAACTATTTCCTGTCCTAAAATAAATAGATGATACGTGTTTGTACGATATTAGTAACAACTGATGCTCTTCAGATACACTATCTCAATATGTTGTTGCCATCCTCTCAAGTGACATGGTACGGCCTTGTCTCAAGTAGTTCTAATCTCACAGTACTGTAATTGCACGGCGTTAAGAGGCAAATACACCTGAAGTTTCATACACTGAATTATAGGGGCATTTAGTCGGCAGATAGCAATGTCACTATGTGCATAAGATAAAGACCCTCACGTCCTTGCACACACTCCCCGGTGAGAATCTGTTACACTGTAAAATGTACTATATGCACACGGTACAAAGGTACATAGGTACAAATGTACTATAGGTGATTTGCAACGGTAAATTGTGACCGGTATTAATTAGACGGCGGTCAGCCACTCTTAAGACCTAACACCCGTGTGTCGCTATCACGCCACAACGGTCCCTCTATCACAATCCTGGCCTGACCCATACCTCGTCAAAGCTGGACCTATGGGGAGAGTCTTGTATTGAGCCCATGGGGGATAAGAACAACAACAAATACGAGAACTTGAACGCCTTCTTTCTCGGCCACTTGTCAATGTGTCTGGACGGGTGATTCATCAAACAGCATCTACTCTTAAAGTCGCATCGCCATACGCCAAAAATAAGACATTTATGATTCTTCAGCATGTTTACAATATACAGTGTTTATATTTTACGACAGCTACACCATTCTTGTGCGTGTGCTGAGGATTTACGTTATTAAACGTATATTATAGCCAATCACAATTCACGCTGATTAAATTTCATGGTCTAACAAGGGCTCACATACACTTGTTATGTGATTAGCTTATTCAGACCTAAACAGTGAGGATGGTCCAGTGACCCTAGTCCACCAGAAGCGTAGTTCACACCACTGATTTCTTTGTGTCACTCTGCTTGTAATTCTTTCTAACTGTTTTTCCAGATGGATATGAACATGTATGTAGATGAATATGATTTTTTTTATATTACTAAAATCAAAACAGTGTTAAGAATCGGGGCAACTAGGATCCATTCCTAGTGCTCGGTCACAGCAAATATGTGCCACCATCACTTTGGTTCATTAAAATTGACGGACTGTTGTAGATGTACTAGTACATGGTAGCATATGGTCTCATTTATAGATATATACACGTAGTAGAAAAGAAAAAGCTATAGAAACATTAAAATAATTTCAAAAATTAGAAGAAAAAAAACAAGCAACAAAATGTATTACTTTGAAATAATAGGACAATATAATGACAACTAGTTAACATGAAACATTTTCTTCCTGCACCATGATATGTATACACATTTAGCACACAATAGTGAACCTAATGAAAGATGCCCAAATAGTAACACCTTTGTCCTTTGTCCCAGCTTCAAACATGTGTCAAGGACTTCAACGCGATAATCTGTTTGCCCACAACTCCATAAACGTTTCAAGCGTCGATTCATCATCCCAAAAAAAAGTCTTGACATACTGAATTGTATATTAGACAGCTGATAAACATGATTAAACTGTGAAAAATGATTGGAAAACTTGTCAATGAAATTGTGTATAGGCCCGTAATGTAGAGCTAGTGTCATTTGCCAACTGCGAGTTGAACATGCCTCATACATCCACCTACTCTTCTATATACACATAGCTTCAAATTCATATAATAGTCAGGTTCCCTGTATAATTCCGTGGGAATTTTGGTATGAAATTGTAATTTATGGTTTATTCTACTCATTTCAGTCCGAAAGAGAAAAAAAGAATATGTTGCAATTTTTTCTAGCATTTTCTCAATATATATGGTCACCATTACTCAAATATACATTTTCGCTAATAACATTTTGATTATTTATGATAGAACCGTGATTTTGGTGCCTTACTATGTGTTTGTGGGGTCATTTACGGCTATCAGTGAATAAATATCTTTGTTTAGCTGTTGGTACCATGAAACTATGACATATCCAAATTGCTAGCAAACAAGGTCCTTTACTGCACAATAAATTTGTTTGCTTGCAAATTGTCTTGCTTTCAGTACTACCTAAAATATTAAAACTGGCCACTATAATGATAATGCTTTATCACCATGGCCGTAGCCAGGAATGCAAAATCTGGGAGGCAAAATATGTTGGGCAATAATGAAGGCAAACGCCATAGGCGGACAGCTTTTCTAGGCGGGTTGGTGGCATGCTCTCTAAGACAGTTTTGGCATGTAAACCCTATTCATAGTATCTGGGGCTATTTCAGACAGACAATTAGCCTTAAAACCAAACATATTAAAACTCATTTTCATTCAGGGTTTGACCCCGGGGGTTTGACCTAAAAATAAACAATCCCCTTCCAGAACAAAGAAGGAAGTTGTCTCCTTTGCCTCATTTGTAGGTACTATCCGGATCATTTTGTCTGCAGATATCATGCACCATTTAGATTAAACTATGCACACTATTCTGGCCAGGTGTGTCCATGTCCGACCCGTCCTCGCCATACGCTGAGATCGCCACCAGCACCGACACGGGCGCCTTCTCCCTGCCGGACGTCTGCCCCGGACAGCCCGTCCTCTTCTCCAGGCACGGCTTCTTCAACACGTCATTTGAGGCTCAGGACGGGGGAGCATGGACCGTGAGGATGACCAAGATAGGTCAGTGTGGTTAGGGTGTACAGCATCGTTACAATCACTGATAGTGAGAGCAAATGAAGAGCCAATGTACTTTCAATCATCTCTGATTATAGTGAAGTTTTAGAGACTCTGAAAATGACTAAGACAGTTAAATATGCTAATTTTATATTTACCTAGACATAAAGCTGCAGTTGTTACCAATTGAAGAGCCTATACTCCGTGCAATGCCTTTGTTTCACCAAGCAATGTGTGATTTAGTCAGTTTGGTAAGTGAGAAGGATGTTAGAATGGAGAGTTTAAACCTAAAACACATGCGATTCATCCAAGTAAGAGAGATATCAATCATTCTCACACTCCAAGTAGTACTTATGAATGGGCTATATACATATGATAACCCTTAATGCAAAGTTTATTTTGTAATTTCAGAGCCTCTGGAGATGTCCTCTGAGCCGCGCAGCCAGTACCGGCTGGTGGGCGAGTCAGCCACTCTGTGCTGTACCGCGGCCGGCAGTCCGCCTCCTGATTACTACGAGTGGTGGGTACAAGAAAGTTCCTCATCTATCTATACTACAGGAAATGGTGTATTTTTGTGTTTTGTCTTCAAAGCAAATAGCCATCTTTTCATATAACTTAGGTTCTACTATAAATATGAAAATGGCAAGTCCTATCCTGTAGGCGTCTCGTCATTGATCATCAGACCTGCAGACATCAGATATGATCAGGAAGACAAACATCTTTCAGTAGACTCAGTCAAATGTCTAGCTAAGATGCTATTACATTGCTCTCTGTAGGTTCTACTACGACCGTCTGATCGGCCGGTCTGACACCTCGGGCCCCGCGTCCTTCACCCTGAGAACCTGCAGGCCTCAGACAGTGGACTCTACAAATGCCGCGCCAGCAACGACTTCAGCTGTCTTCTCCAGGGAGGTTGTTGAGGTCAAAGTCAGAGGTAAAGATCCATTCAACTATTTTTATATATTTGATATGAAGCTGACTTTTTATTGGGGCCTTATTTTCTAATGTTAAATTAAATCTTTTTATTACACTTTTCAACATTTCATCACTGGTGCGACAAGCGTATATAACATATGGTCTGCACTTTCAGTATCTCCAGACAGTTTCTGTCCATCTTACGCCCTTTCCCAAGTCATCACCCTGCCTGAAGGGTGCACAGTGAACGGTCAGTCATCCTTCGACGCGGGCATATGCCCAGCTGACCGATGCACCGCGGGTGGGGTAAGAGCTGGCTGTGCAGACATGGAGGCGACCTCCTGCTGCGGCCCCACAGGGTTCAGCCGGGTGCCGCTAGAGTGCGACGATGGGGAGGGGCAGATGGTGCTGGCCGTGAGTATTATATACATCAACATCATGCGATAGTATGGAGCAGTGGCAGATCCAGGTTTTTGGAAAAAAGGGGAGGGGGGCACTTAAGGAAAAGGTGGGGGGGTGCACTTCAGGGATTTTATGAAAAACCCTATGAAAATGAAGTATTTTTGGTGGGGAAAGTGGGGGAGGGCGCCCACAGCGCCCCCCCCCATGGATCTGCCTATGTGGGGACATATGATGTGGGCATGATGAATTACCCACGTTCACATGTCACTTAACTAATTCATGGATATATGCATGGTAACTTTCAAGCAGTCTTTGGTAATCTGCTTGTACTCATCACACGAATGGGAAATGGCTCCGTTGGGCGTATGTAGGGAACAATATAATTCCTGGTTTTAATGGAGAACATATTATCTGTTTCTGTTATGATAGTGCTTTGGACAAAACCCACCGGACAATGGTATATGCCTCTTGGTTTCTACAGTTGCGTGTGCATTCTACAAGGGATCGTTCACAAATGACTTCACCTCATTTTTGGACTTTTTTTATCCCCCCCTCGTCACTTTTCGTCATCTTTGCAGCACTTTGCAGCACCTCCCCCCCACATGACATGGTTTTGTGATGTCATTTAACATTGATTTAACGTTGCTACTATATAAATGCATTTGACTATATATGTGTACATAATTTTACAAATGTATTGAGGGCATAAATTGAGAGCATAAAGCAAACATGGCAACTACACAATATTGATTTCTAACTAGTAGATTTTATTAGGACAAACCCACTTGCCAATATCATGTTTTAGGCTTTACAAATTATCCAGGTTTTGTGACTGTTCAGTCAAGTTTTGTAGATGTAATGACACATTTATTGAACGTGCCCAATAAAGGTATCAAACAAATGATCAATGGCACAAAAAATATGACAGGTGCAAGAGGCTAGATCTTCTAACATAACACTGTTTATGGGCCACATTATTTGTACTGTTCGGTCAGTGTTGATGTATTTGTTTAATAATAGGTTCCAGCTTTGCATATCATCTAGGTTTTGTGAA
Organism: Streblospio benedicti; assembly: GCA_019095985.1. Classification (NCBI taxonomy): domain Eukaryota; kingdom Metazoa; phylum Annelida; class Polychaeta; order Spionida; family Spionidae; genus Streblospio; species Streblospio benedicti. The sequence continues at coordinate 36,348,032 of CM032659.1, read as the reverse complement.
TGTTCAGTCATGTTTTGTAGCTGTAATGACACATTTATTGGACGTGCCTAATAAAGTTATAAAAACAAAATGATCAATCGCATAAAAAATATGACATACGCAAGAGGCTAGATCTTCTAACATAACACTATTTTTATGGGCCATGCTCGATCTCAATGTTGATGTATTTGTTTGATAAGTCCACGTGACACTTAATAATGCTTTAAGAGACTACAAAATCACTTTGGCTAAATATTTGTAAACATAGCAAATCAACGATAATCATTAGATGATATTTGCATACCATTAATCTTTAGTAAACCTGTGCGCATATTTCAAATTCAAACATTTTATTATATTCTGTTATTATGATACTGCACTACTGTCTATGTATGATAAAATTGTAAACTGTTTTGAGAAACGGAATTTGGCTTGGGTATATTTATAGATCTTGCAAAAAGCATTTGATACTGTTAACCATCGTATTTTATTAGATAAACTGAACCACTATGGTGTTAGATGCATAGCCAATAACTGTTTTGAAAGTTAATTTGTCTAATCAAAAGCAATATACACTTTTTAATAATGATCTATCATCTCCAAACACTGTAACATGTGATGTGCCACAAGGTTCAATACTTGGACCAGTTTTATTTATTCTATACATTAATGATTTAAACAATGTCTCAGACAAGATGTTTTACTTACTCTTTGCTGATGACACTAATATTTTTATAAAAGTTACTGATTTGAAAGATCTCAATAATACTGTAAACGAGGAGTTTAAACATCTATATATCTGGTTTTTGTGCGAACAAACTCTCTTAATGTAAAGAAAACAAATTATATTGTATTTCACAGTAAACAAAAAAAATATACCAATTCAATGGATATTTATATTAATGGTACTAATATCAATGAGGTTGTTAAAACTAAATTTCTTGGTGTCACTGTTGACAATACGTTATCTTGGAAATATCACTTAGATCATGTCTGTAATAAAATTAGTAAAAGTTTATATTTAATAGCAAAAGCTAGGAAGGTAATGGACACAAACTCTTTAATTCAATTGTATTATTCATTTGTATATTCATATATTCAGTATGGTATTGTAGTCTGGGGAACAGCCAATGCTAGTATTTTAAACAAAGTAATTGTACTGCAGAAGAAAATAATAAGAATGATTTGTGGATTAAGAAGAAGAGAACATACATCTCCATTATTCAAGAAGTATAAATTCAAGATCTGCTCAACTGTATTTAAAATAATAATAGGTGATTTGCCAAATCTATCTTGGACAAACCTCTATAAAGGTACTGATATTCATTCCTATAACACACGAAACAAAAGTGATTTCCGAGTTACGTGTAAAATTAAAACTAATTATTCTAAAAGTACTTTTCAATATGCTAGTGCTAATTTATGGAAAACTTTACCTACTGATGTTAAAATACCGAAAACTTATTTCACTTATAAAAAACTATTTAAGGATTATTGTACAGGAAAATATAATTTATAATTAATCAAAATGTTACTCTATTCAATCTGTATCTTAGTTATAGGCCTACTGTGACTTGTTGTTTCTGTAACTTTTTAATCATTCTGTGATACAAATACTACTGTGATTTTATAGTTATATAAGTATTCTACACATGGGGAGGAACTTGATAAGTAATCCACTTCCTTCCTCCCCAGCCATTTATATTACTACTTATGTGTTTTTAAATATTTTGTGTTTTTATGATTATTGTAAATTGCATGAATTTTATATCATTAATATTTCTGTACATATGGCGAAATGAATAAATAAATAAAAAAATAAAAAAAAAAAATGTCTGAAGTTTATGAAGCTTATGATCAATTCTACTTTTTTAATCAACACGATTCAGTAATAAAACAATCCAAACAAACATCTAGTGGTATGAGCCAATACAAGTAGTTTGAATAGTTCATATGGCCAGTCTTTAGATACATGATAATTTAGGGATCCCATAATTTATGATGTCATCACCGAGGTTTTGGGGAGAGGGGTTGGGGTGTTATCAAAAATGTCAACCCTCAACAATGGGTTGGGGAGGGTGGTTGTTCCAGTGAATAGATGATGGTATAAGTGATCTTTCTTTATATTTTTTTCCCAATTGACATAACCATTTCCACTCTTTGTCTGAAGGTGATTTTTCTTGGTTCCAGTGTAACACAGCCAGTGGTGTTTGCATAGTGACTCAATGACTCAATCTCTGTTCTGTGTAGCTAGTAAGTTCCTACTACTATATTGAGTTGGAGTCCCATCATGGCCATCTGACGTAGCTCATTGGTACTAAGGTTTTGCTCCCAACTATATTATTGACATGCTACAAAACACACTTGCCAAAATCAGGTCGTTTCTTATGATCAGATGGTCAAAACTTATTGTTACTCTTAAGAGCTCGCACTGCAACTTATAGTGCTCGTAACTTCAAAAGCGTTGCACCCATTATGTGGAATAGACTACCAGATGACATTTGGCTGTGTGAGGATATTGACATCTTTAAAAGATCGTTAAAGACACATTTATTCAAAATTGCATTTGAGTAATAACTATATTTTGTTCAGAAATCCAGTTTTATCTTATAGTGCCAGTGAGCTATTGAATATCGGCACTTTATATATTTTCATTATTATCATTGTTAGGTTTGAAAAACTATAGTGGTAGGAACGAAATATTGTAAGTTGGTTAAAATTTCAGTTAATCACGATTCAAAGATTTTAGCAGCATCCACGGTGACGGGGTTGTGGTTCTGGGAAGGGTCCGTCAACAGATGAAGTCACCGGAGGTGGACGGTAGGAATGGGTGCACGGTGGCATGAGGGAGGGGGTAGGGCAGAAAATGGCAAAACATTGCATTGACATTGCTTATTAGCTATCCCTTATCCGTTTGTATGTGCCATTTTATTTCCAGGTAACCACGTGTGGCTGTATGGAATGTGGGGAAGAGTCCTTGGAAATCATCGGGGTGGTTGTTTCAAGTAACGCTTCCGTCCCTCTGGCTGGCATCCAGCTGACTAGCAACAACATAGACTTGGGAGTCACAGACGAGTATGGGGAGTTTAACTTCACAGCTCCTGGTCTGGAGAGATTCAGTATAATGTTAATGGACCCAAACAACCAGTATGTCTCCACCACAAGAGTGATCTCTGTCACTGAAGGAACTGAAGGCGTCTTCTTTGTCAGGCTGGAAATGTGGCCGATGGCTCCTGTTTCTGTATCATTCAACTCTGATGATCCGCCAGAAATTCTGATCGGTGACGGAGAGGAGGAGTTTGCAGATATCATTCTACCGGCGGATTCCTTTTATACAGCCAATGGAGAGAAGTACACTGGGACCGTAGCGGCCAGAATGAATGTGATGGATCCAAGAAAACAAGCAGATGTTCTTAATGCTCCAGGGGACCTCTCCTTTGTGGATGAAGAAGGGGAAATCTCACCTCTGCAGACCTTTGGAATGTTCAACCTACAGCTGCAAGATGATAATGGAAACCCTCTCTCTGCTGACTGGGGACACTGAAATAGGAATAGATGCTTCTTTTGCAAACGCAGAAATAGGAAAAGATGGGAAACCAGTGACCAAGCTCTGGGCCATGAATTCGGCAACAGGAAGATGGGAAATCAGTGGCGATTTTGTCCAAGAAAGTGCCTCGTCTTTCAGGCAAAGGCGCAAGCGATCGATTCCTCCACACAGATACAGCGATGATATTT
>CM032659.1:36333900-36344218 GCA_019095985.1 Streblospio benedicti | reverse complement strand
AATCCGCCGGTAGAATGATATCTGCAAACTCCTCCTCTCCATCACCGATCAGAATTTCTGGTGGATCATCGGAGTTGAATGTTACAGTGACAGGAGCCATCGGCCACATTTCCAGTCTGACAAAGAAGACGCCTTCCGTTCCTTCAGTGACAGAGATCACTCTTGTGGTGGAGACATACTGGTTGTTTGGGTCCATTAACATTATACTGAATCTCTCCAGACCTGGGGCTGTGAAGTTAAACTCCCCATGCTCGTCTGTGACTCCCAAGTCTATGCTGTTGCTAGTCAGCTGGATGCCAGACAGAGGGACGGAGGCGTTACTTGAAACAACAACCCCGATGATTTCCAAGGACTCTTCCCCACATTCCATACAGCCACATGTCGTTACCTGGAAATAAAATTGCACGTACACATTGATGAGGGATAGCTGAAAAGCGATGTTATTGTAATGTTTTGCCATTTTCTGCTCCCCTTCTCATGTTTCACTGTGCATCCATTCCTACGTCCACCTCCAGTGACTTTATCTGTTGACAGACCCTTTCCACAACAAAAAACCAACATCAAGGTGATGCTACATCTTTGAATTGTGATGAACTGGAATTTGAAAACAAACAAACGAAAAGAACCTTTTAACCAATTTTTTTTTTGTTCCTACCAATATAGTTTTTCAGACCTAAGCATCAATGAGCTACACCAACTGGCCCAGATGGGACGCCAACTCAATATAAAGTATTCAGAACGACTTGCTACAGAGAACAGAGATTGAGTCACTATTCAAACACCACTGGCTGTGTTACACTGGGACCAAGAAACATCACCTTGAGTCAAAGAGTGGAAATGGTTATGTCAATAGGAAAAAACGATAAAGAAATATCACTCTTGCCATCATCTATTCACTTGAAAAAAAACCTCTCCACCCCATTGTTTAGTATTGAATTTTTTGCTCGACAGATGTTTAGAGAATGTGATGTTGTGAAGCATATTTATAAATTGCCATTCCACATATAAGTTCCGCTGTATATAATTTAATGTATTGTTATGATTAGGGCTCTATAGAGACGAAAAGCTTAAATAAAACCTTTTTAAAACAAGTTTTGACCATATTTATGTGTTTGGAGATCATGATAGGATAGACAGAACAACAGAATACAAAATGAGGCCATATGAACTATTCAAACTATTTGTATCGGTTCATACCACTTGATGTTTGTTTGGATTGTTTTTATTACTGAATCGTTTTTATTTAAAACAATGTAGAATTGATCATAAGCTTCATAAACTCCCATACATAATATCAGAATATAATAAAATGTCTCAATTTGAAATATGGGCACAGGTTTACTAATGATTAATGGCATGCAAATATCATCTAATGATTATCTTTGATTTGCTATGTTTGCAAATATTTAGCCAAAGTGATTTTGTAGTCTCTTAAAGCATTATTAATTGTCACTTGGACTTATCAAACAAATACATCAACATTGTGATTGAACAGTACAAATAATATGGCCCATAAAACAGTGTTATGTTAGAAGATCTAGCCTCTTGCGTCTGTCATATTTTTGTACCATTGATCATTTTGTTTGATAACTTTATTGGGCACGTTCAATAAATGTGCCATTACATCTACAAAACATGACTGAACAGTCACAAAACCTGCATAATATGTAAAGCCTAAAACATGATATTGTCAGTCGTTTTTGTACTTTTCTAATTTGCATTTTACTTATATTTTTATATATTTCATGGGGTAGTTTTATAAATACAAATATATATACTGAGGATGATTCTTGTGATTTGAAAACAATGTTTACTTAAGTGTTAGTAAATCACACATTTAGTAAAGATCGATATAGTTAAATGCTAGAACTTGAAATATACAAATGAGATATTTCATTTCACGTGTGTCTTCTTGTTCGTATAGAATGCACACACAACTGTAGAAACCAGGAAGCATTTAACATTGTCCTGGTTCTGTACCAGAAGACTACCATAAGAGAACCAAAAGATAATCAAACATGGAAAAGATGATATTTTTCCCCATTAGAACCAGTAATTATATTCGTCCCTACATAACGGAGCCATTTTCCATCGTTTGATGAATATATCCAGATTACTAAAGACTGCTGGGCATTACCATGCATATCTCCGTGAATTAGTTTAGTGACCTGTGACGTGATAATTTATTATTCCCATTAAAGGGGGTGGGGCGAGAGGGGTGTTATAAGGTGTCAAGAAATCCCACACTCCTATTTTATGTTTTGGCTTTTTTACCACATTTCTACTTGTTTGGCTTCTTTTTTCCCACAGCCCACAAATTTTCAGCATTTTCTCCCACATCCCACTTCCTTGAAATTCCACATCACTCTCTTTTGTGGCCTTTTTTCCCTACATCCCTATATTCGGCCTTTTCCCTACATCCCACTTCTATATTTATATATTTTTTTCTTTTTAGATATTAAAATAGTGAAGAAAAACTCAAAACATATACATTGTAACATAATTCATTTCTATATAATCCCGCCCCATACTATATGTCCCAACATTATCGCATGCTGTTGATAGAGGACAATACTCACGGCCAGCACCATCTGATCCTCCCCATCTTCGCACTCTAGTGGCACCCGGCTGAACCCTGTGGGGCCGCAGCATGAGGTCACCTCCGTGTCTGCACAGCCAGCTCCTACCCCACCAGGGGTGCATCGGTCAGCTGGGCACATGCCCGCATCAAAGGATGACTGCCCGTTCACTGTGCACCCTTCAGGCAGGGTGATGACTTGGGGAAGGGCGTCAGAGGGACAGAATCTGTCTGGTGATACTGAAAGTGCAGACCATATGTTACATAGGCTTGTGACATCAGTGATAACATGTTGAAAGATGGATACGTGTAATACAAAGATTTAAATTAACATTAGCAAGTAAGGCCCCATTAAAAGCCAGCTTCATGTCAAATAGATAGAAATAGTTGAATGGATCTTTACCTCTGACTTTGACCTCAACCTCCCTGGAGAAGACAGCGCTGAAGTCGTTGCTGGCGCGGCACTTGTAGAGCCCACTGTCTGAGGCTGTCAGGTTCTGCAGGGTGAAGGACGCGGGGCCCGAGGTGTCAGACCGGCCGATCAGACGGTCATAGTAGAACCTACAGAGAGCACCATATGAACACCTTAGCTAGACAATTGACTGAGTCTACTGGAAGATGTTGGTCTGCATGATCATATCTGATGTCTGCAGGTCTTCAATAATCAATGATGAGATGCCTGCCGGATTCACCGGCCATTTAGATGTTTAAAGTAGAACCTAAGTTATATGAAAAGATGGCTATTTACTTTGAAGACAAACACACCACGCCTAGAGGATAGATGTTTTTTGTACCCACCATTCGTAGTAATCAGGAGGCGGACTGCCGGCCGCGGTACAGCACAGAGTGGCTGACTCGCCCACCAGCCGGTACTGGCTGCGCGGCTCAGAGGACATCTCCAGAGGCTCTGAAATTCCAAAATAAACTTTGCATTAAGGGTTATCATATGTATATAGCCCATTCATAAGTACTACTTGGAGTGTAAGAATGAATCTGACAGGACAGCGGTTTAAAAATAATGTTTGAATAGGGGTTATCATGTGTATATAATTTTGGAATTTAGGCATATTTTATAAAGAAAGAACTCAAAATGATACATGGTCTCGTACTTGGATGAATCGCATGTGTTTTAGGTTTAAACACTCCATTCTAACATCCTTCTCACTTACCAAACTGAAAAAATCACACATTGCTTGGTGAAACAATATTTAATTGTCCTAGTCATTTTCAGAGTCTCTAAAAACTTAAAACTATAATCAGAGATGATTGAAAGTACATTGGCTTTTCATTTGCTCTCATTATCAATGATTGTAATGATGCTGTACACCCCTAACCACACTGACCTATCTCTGGTCATCCTCACGGTCCATGCTCCCCCATCCTGAGCCTCAAATGACGTGTTGAAGAAGCCGTGTCTGGAGAAGAGGACGGGCTGTCCGGGGCAGACGTCCGGCAGGGAGAAGGTGCCCGTGTCGGTGCTGGTGGCGATCTCAGCGTATGGCGAGGACGGGTCGGACATGGACACACCTGGCCAGAATAGTGTGCATAGTTTAACTTAAAGTGTGCATGATAACTGCAGACAAAATGTCGTACCTACAGATGAGGCAATGGAGACAAGCCTTCAGGTTCTGGAAGGGATTGCCTTTTAGGTCAAAGGCAAAACCTGAATGAAAAATGAGTTTTAATATGTTTGTTTTAAGGTTAATTGTCTGTCTGAAAACAGATGCTATTAGGGTTTACATGCCAAAACTGTTTTGCATGCCCCCAACCCGCCTAGAAAAGCTGTCTATGCCTCTTTGCCCATGATGTGCCCAACATATTTTGCCTCCCAGATCATTTTATATTTAGTGGCCAGTTTTAATATTTTAGGTAGTACTGAAAGCAAGACAATTTGCAAGCAAACAAATTTACTGTGCCGTAAAGGACCTTGTTTGCTAGCAATTTGGATATGTCATAGTTTCATGGTAACAACAGCTAAACACAGATATTTATTGACTGATGGCCGTAAATGACCCCACAAACACATAGTTAGCCATCAAAATCACGGTTCTATCATAAATAATCAAAATGTTATTAGCAAAAATGCATATTTGCGTAATGGTAACCATAAATATTGAGAAAATGTTAGAAAAAAATGGTGACGTAATTGTTTTTGCTCCTTTGGACTGAAATAAGTAGAATATACCATAAATTACAATTTCATACCAAAATTCCCACGGAATTATACAAGGAACCTGGCTATTATATCAATTTGAACCTATAGAAGAGTAGGTGGATGTATGAGGCATGTTCAACTCGCAGTTGGCAAATGACACTAGCTCTACACGTTACGGGCCTATACATAATTTCAGTGACAAGTTTTCATCAATCATTTTTCACAGTTTAATCATGTTTATCAGCTATCTAATATACAATTCAGAATGGCGAGACTTTTGACCTATTTGGGATGATGAATCGACGCTTGAAACGTTTATGGGTTGTGCGCAAACAGATTATCGCTTTGAAGTCCTTGACGCATGTTTGAGCTGGGACTGGGACAAAGGACAAAGGTATTACTATTTGGGCATCTTTCATTAGGTTCACTATTGTGTGCTAAATGTGTATACATATCATGGTGCAGGAAGAAAATGTTTCATGTTAACTAGTTGTCATTATATTGTCCTATTATTTCAAAGTAATACATTTTGTTGCTTGTTTTTTTTCTAATTTTTGAAATTATTTTAATGTTTCTATAGCTTTTTCTTTTCTACTACGTGTATATATCTATAAATGAGACCATCTGCAACCATGTACTAGTTACATCTACAACAGTCCGTCAATTTTAATGAACCAAAGTGATGGTGGCACATATTTGCTGTGACCGAGCACTAGGAATGGATCCTAGTTGCCCCGATTCTTAACACTGTTTTGATTTTAGTAATTAAAAAAAAACATCTACACAAATGTTCATATCTATTTGGAAAAAGCATTTAGAATGAATTTCAACCAGAGTGACACAAAAAATCAGTGGTGTGAACTACGCTTCTGCAATGGTGGACTAGGGTCATCCGACCATCCTCAATGTTTAGGTCTGAATAAGCAAAATCACATAACACGTGTATGTGAGCCCTTGTTAACCAAATTTATGTGAGCCCTTGTTCATCAGAACACGCACAAGAATGGTCTAGCCGTAAAATATAAACACTGTAAAGAAGGCGTTCAAGTTCTCGTATTTGTTGTTCTTATCCCCCGTGGTGCTCAATACAAGACTCTCCCATAGGTCCAGCTTTGACGAGGCATGGGTCAGTCCAGGATTTGTGATAGAGGACCGTTGTGACGTCATGTAAAAGCACTCTCGTTGCACCGTTGGGCTGTGATAGCGACACACGGGTGTGAGGTTATGAGTGGCTGACCGCCGTCTATTTAAGACCGGTCACAATTTACCATTTAAAATTACCTTTAGTTATTTGTACCTATGTACCTATAGTACATTTTTACAGTGTAACAGATTCTCACCTGGGGAGTGTGTGTGCAAGGACGTGATGGTCTTTATCTTATGCACATAGTGACATTTGCTATCTGCCGACTAAATACCCCTATAATTCAGTGTTTGAAACTTCAGGTGTATTTGCCTCTTAACGCCTTGCAATTACAGTACTGTGCCAATTGGAACTACTTGAGACAAAGGCCGTCCCAAATGTTTGAAGGAGGATGGCAACAACATATTGAGATAGTGTATCTGAAGACATCAGTTGTTACTTAATATCGTCATGGCTTCAAACAAGTATCATCTACTTATTTTGGGACAGGAAATAGTTTGTGGACAAAGTTTACTTTCATTTTAAACTTATGCTGCTACCTTTCTCCGTTGATTTTGATAGCAAAGCATTCTACTTTTATTGTGGTTTAGAATGAATCTCAATAGCATAAACAGCATTACAGATAACACTTTTACCAGCCAGAGTTTGTTTAGTATTTGAAAACTCTGCCTGTACATCTGGCCCCCATGTCCCTAACACAAGACATTTAGAACAATTCCAACCAGATTGACATGACATCAGTGGTCTGACACAAACACAGCATTACTACAGTGACCACTCACTGTTTTGGTCTGAATATCCATAGATGAGGCCTTGTAGACCACTGAAAATTAATCAATGGTGTACACATTTATATATAACACAAACACACACACACCCATTGGTGCTGCTTATTTCCAGGGGGCATACACAATTTGCATTTACACATTGGTGATTTAAGGGTTGCATCATGCTGTTGAAATGAATGTGTATTATCACAAGACTATTTTGAAACACCCCTTAGCTTATTTCAATAACAGTACTGTGAGATTAGAACTACTTGAGACAAGGCCGTACCATGTCACTTGAGAGGATGGCAACAACATATTGAGATAGTGTATCTGAAAGCGACATCAGTTGTTACTAATATCGTACAAAGACGTATCATCTATTTATTTTAGGACAGGAAATAGGTTGTGGACAAACTTTACTTTCATTTTAAACTTATACTGGTACTTTTTCGCCGTTGATTTTGATATTTTACTTTTATTGTGGTTTAGAATGAGTCTCAATGGCATAACCAGTATTACAGAAAACACTTTAACCACCCAGAGAATTGTTGCAGGAGCTAAGCACTCTGCACTCTGTGATTGTGCCCCCTCACACACACACGTACGCACGCACGAACGAACGCACGCACACACACAGATACAGATAATACGATAGATACAGATAATACGATGGGCTCAGCATCATGGATGGATGTGTGTGGTATGAATACTATTATGATTTGCAAACACTATACCAGCTTATTTCAATAATGTGAAGTGATAAAGTATATACTAGAGCATACATCAAGCATAAAATGGATGCCCTTGCTACCATGGTCCATGTGTTTATTAGTTACCCTTCTATATGATTTTGATAATGTGTATGATATAGTGGTTGTAAATCATAGTAGTATACATACCAGAGGCCCGGGGGGGGGGTTATATAACAAAAATGTGTTTGGTAATTTGCCCTAAATCTTGGGCGTGAAGTGTGAATTGGCTTTAGTTAAGTGCGTGAAATGTGATGGAACCTAATATTGGTGATCTCCTCATTACAAAGGCCGTGATAGATGGTTGGCCCTAAATCTTGAGCATAAATCGTGAGTTGCCTGTTTTTAAGTGTGTGAAATGTGATGAAAATGTGATGCAATCTATTCAATTACAATTCCTGTGGATTGGTGAAAGACAATGAAATGTATTGGTGACTGGTGATTTAGAAGGGAAAACATTGTGAATGGATTTTCATCAAGGCTATATACCCCCCCCCCATATCACACACCCTCCCATGACACTTGGGCCCATGGATAATGCACGTACCCCCCAGAGGGATGTTGCTGGCACTGAGCACTCTCCCGGTGACGCCGGCGCCCGCACACTCACAGCGGGTACAGTCGGCGGCCGCGGCGGACCCGGGGAAACGGCTGCAGTCCAACAGCCCACAGTCTGGAAGGATGAGCAGCATGGAGTCAAATGTGGTCCTAAATATGAAATTGTCTTAAAATTATTTATCACTACTTTATATTACTTTATATTATTACTTTTGTCCAGCGTAAGAAAATCTCCATCATCCCTTACCTGGACACTGCCACCCGGGGCACGCCCGTGTCTCCGTCGCCTCCCCACCCGTGTCGCACGTGCCGTTGAGGACCTGGTTGTTGCACGCCCGCGTCCTCACCTGCGTGCCGTTGCCACACGTCACCGAGCACTCTCCCCAGCCGCCCCACGGCGACCACTTGGCGGCGGCAAAGTCTGAGCGAGGATCACAGGTATTGCTGGATATATTGTACATTTAGAGACTGATGTGAGATACCTATAGAAACCTACATTGTGCTCTACAGGGAGGCTTTCACTGTTTTCTCAATAGCTTCTTCTGGCCAAAAGGCAACTTCCGTTGGTCACATGACCATCATGGTGGCGGTGGTCATCTGACAGCAGGGACAAGTAGACGGGAGTGGGCTGGGTGGGAGGTGTCATTCGGCCCAAAGAAACAGTGAAAACCTCGGCAAAGAGTAGTAGTTTCCTATAGGTACCTTGTCAAACTATCAGAAAATAATTTTGAATATCTTTACATGAAACCGTCTGTGGGCAAGGGATAGGCCAGCTGACATTGCAGAAACTTACATTGCAATGAGTACAGACATTAGAGTATAGTTAATGGCCTAATATAATGTGTTAGACAAACTGGTTGATTTCTGATTGTTTCTGCAGCCTGCCATTCATGTTGCAGGCCTGCAGTCCACCCACCGGGCCGGTCACACGCCTCGAGGCCGCATCTCTGCTCCTGGGCGTCCGAGCCGTCACACTCCCCGTTCTGTTGGTACTGCCTGGTAAAACGTGCACTTTTACAGTCTATGTAGCTTTTCCCTTACTTAAATGAAATACATATATTGTGAAAGAAGTGACTCTGATTACGCCCATGTTAGTAGTGATGAGTTAGTAAGTCGTAGATACAGTGGTATCACGCATGTGCCCCTAAAAATAGTCTGTAGTAGTAGGCTATGATTGTGATTAAGGCTGCAAGGCTAGTAGGCTAAGAATAGTATCAAGGTGGGAAAGTTCCATTGTGTAAGATTGATACTGGTTCAAACTGAAGTGTGTGTACGTCGTCAAGGGAGATTAGTTCAGTGGTTAGAAGCGTCCACCCATGACATATGACTGGTCTGAATCATGGACGGGAGACCCGTAAGTTCGATCCCACGATCTTCCAAATAACTTTTTATATAGCCTACCCGATTATTTCACACTATAACATACTAATTTGGTGCAATTTCACATGTTCATACATATAACATTGGGCGCAATGACAATTTTAGAACAAAGCGATGACTTTTAGGCTTAGACATGCTGAAAAAATAGGGGTGAAAATGATGGAATTTTTGTCTACAAATGTGGTTGGGTTCAGTGCACACAAAGCAGATACATTATGTGACACTTTTGATACAAAGACAGATAGGCATGAGACTGTGTCAAATGTACATGTACATAAAAGGAATGTTATAGGGTATGGAAGGACCTCACCATGAAATTGGAATTTATGCGCAATTTTGGAGTCTCTGGATGCACCCCTAACATGGGCAGATCAGTTTTTTGGGAAATGGGGGCACGCACTTAAGGGATTTCATGGGTTTTGTAACTTGATGGAAAACATGCCAAAACCCTATGAAAATGAAGTATTTGGTGGAAAGTGGGGGGGGCAGGGGGCGCACCCCTGTGCCCCCGTCTGGATCTGCCTATGCCTAATATTGTTCATACGGTGAATGGTATGAGTCTAATCTAATGATCTGTTTTTGCTTGGAGGCCCCGGAAGGGTCTTCAGATGCACACTATCTTACCCTTCATGCAGCTGCGCGTGCGCATCTGGAACCCTCCACCATCACAGATGACGTCACACTCTCCCCAGTCAGACCAATCAGTCCATTGTGGTGGCTCTAAAAAAAATTATTTGCTCATCCATGTTTTCAGCTCTACAGAGCCCTAATCATAATCATGTCATTAGGGCTCTGTAGAACTGAAAAGATTTAAAAAAACTTAAAATATTTTGGAAATTTCTTACATTACAGAACTTATGGCATAAAAGGAAACAAATAGTACGGAAAATGAGATCATAGACTTCACTCGAAATCACTAATACATTCCACTACATTACATTGCATACATTACAGTACATTACACTACACAACAGTACAGTACAG
>CM032659.1:36298264-36333800 GCA_019095985.1 Streblospio benedicti | reverse complement strand
GAAGTCACCCTGGGTTCATTATTGTTGATACAAAGAATATAATTAGTTACCAACAGAAGACAACAGCGAAAGTCTGGCCAATAACGACAGGTTTCTATAGCCACTAATTATAGGCTTTGTAATGCTGAGATCGTGAGGTTCTATTGTATAGTGAATGTCCTCAACAAAGGAAGAGTAAACAAAGGAAAAACTGAATAACGGAAACTTTTCTCATGCATTAGCTTACAATAATGTAAGTAAATGATGTAGTAAACAAGGGAAACCCTCTACAAAGGAAGGATTTGTGACTGCACATTGGGTTCTGTTGTTGTGGATGCTGACTCTATATAGAAACCTGTGTTTGTTGGACATCTGCCTACTTTGGACACCTTTCCTTGCCTATGTAATGAACCTGCATATGATGGACGCCTGTCTTCAGACGGTCGGATGACAAGATCGGAGAAAATCAACAACGCAAGGAAGACTTTCATTCATTTCAATGATCAATGTTTAGATATGGAGTTATTTTAATATTTTGTCTTGTTTGTTGTATTGTGTTTTGTCTGTTTTTTACTATTTACATCTTTATACTTGATTATATATACTGTACATTATCGAAATAAACTGTATTAGTATTAGTATTATATTCAAAATCTTTTCAAAGCCCTGCCTTCTGCTTTAGCAGGGAACATTCACATCACATCAGGTTCCGGTCATTCAACACAGACGTGATTCGCTCTGAGGATTATAGTGTTTGTTTGACACATTTGCCTCTGACTGAACCAACCCCCGATATCTCACAGTTCACACAGACGGCGATTTCGCTGATTTATTGTCCCACCGACCTTGACATGTCGTCAGTGCAAAACGCCGCCCCATGCCTGAAATAGGTGACATCCAACTATTTATAGCAAAATCAGTCATTTAAGGGTTCATCATTTAGACAGATGATGACTACAGAAGATGTGGAAACTTGTCCTTTTACAAGTCTGTTACACGTAACACAGACTTATCATTCTGACACTATTTCAATATTTGTGCATATTTATGATATTCCATTGGTACTTTAATGTCATCTTTTTAATGTATGCACAGTGATATCAAAAAAAAAATGAATCTGAATCTGAAAGCTTCCTTAACAAAATCCAGCACAATTTTACCATTTGTATTTATCACTTTTTTTGTGCGGATTCATTTCAAGCATCAAGCTGATGCTTGTATAATATTGACTTAGATTTCACAGGAAGCACAGACTTATATAACGTTGAGTCATCATTACAAATTCAATCCAGTTCATTTTTCAATTCATCTTCACTAATAATATGGTATGAAATTCCATACTTTTCTTCAATAAAATGCCTACGACCATTTGATACTTAGCGCCTTTACTTAATGTCTTCTGTTTCACTTCGGCAGATGAGAATGTGAAATCTTTCTATCCCTAATGCTTCTAACTGGGCTCGGCTGTCAACAAATTTTCAATAAAAATCAGTTTTTATTTCATCATTAAAAAACAAAAACAACATTAGCTATTCCGTCATTTATTAAAAAAATTTTATACCGGTTTATGAAAAACAAGTTTTACAACATTTCCCCATTATTAGATCTGTGTCAAAGTAAAACTTCTAAAACAATAAACGAGTCTATTTATATAAACAAGATCCAACTCTGTAGATCATTTCTCTTCATTTAATCCTCTAGTAGGTTTTGATGCGGTAGCTTTCGGTCAAGTCCCACGCCTTTATCCACGGTTCTGTGTGTTACAGATGGTGAGGATGAATCTGCCTGACGACCGCGAGGGAATCTGGATGTCGGGATCGTCGGATACTCGCCGGATCACGCACAGAAAGGTACAAACCGGATCTGGGGCAGATCCAGGGATCCTCTTTTCCCCTTTTACAACCCAAAACTTCATTTTTAGCTCACCGTTTGTCCGTCTTCCGTCCGTCAACAATTCATATTTCTCGAAATAACTTCTTCAACATCATCGGCAGATCCTGGGCCCTTTTTCAACCCAAAACTTCATTTTTATAGTTTTTGGTGTTGAATTTTTGTGCAAATAACATGACAATAAAGTCATGAAATTGTGTGGGTGCAGTTTGTAAAATGATATTTGGATGAATTTTTCCAGAAACAGACAATGCATTGAATGCATTGGTAATTCGATTTATCATATGAAAATCCGGTGGCAATTTGACGTTGTTTTTCCGTTTTCTTGAGGCTTTTTTCACTTATCAGTTTGTTATCTCGAATATTGGCTCCACTTTTTTCCTGCTCTCTGTAGATTTGAGATGCCGCGTTTCTCCTGTATGTTCATACAACACACAATCTCCCACAGACAATGTCAGAAAGTGGAAAGTTCCCCCTAATTCGCTAACTACTTGAAAATAACCCTTCAAAACCCAACGTTTCGTCGAGAACTTAAATTTACGACCTCAACAAATAAAAACATCACTTAAGCTAATTCGCTCGTTCTCCTGCAAAATACAAACACAACTCCTACATATTTGCTTCACAAACATATTATTCACCATCACCATAAGCAAAGTCCCCGCTTTGCACAAACACTAATAAATCGCGCCGCACAAAATGCACAAATCCTCGTAACAAAATGCAGAATGTGATTATGCCGCCGTTTATAGAAGAGTCGGTGAGTTGTAAACAACACACTATCGGAGAAGCACGCCGCGGCTAATTTACAAAAAGCCATGAATTCTCGTCAGCAATATGCGAAGTGGCGGGTTATATGCAGACTCGTTTATCATCATGGCCCCGGTCAGACGGAAAAGTTACTGTTCAGCTGACGAGAATTACAATCGTAGTCACGGGGGACGAATAATTCTACCTTGTAGATTTAAAACCAGCAGAAATAGTGCCAATTATAACGATGGCTACAACACCACGGCTGATTCGGCTCCAATATTCGGCCCTGTCTGACTGTCACCATGGTTACGAACACATCTCTTGCTAAAAAACACACACCTCTCATTTAGGACAAACCCGCCACTTGCACAACCTCTCTATTAGGACCACTTGATGACTCGCTGAAATGATTCTCAATAGAGGCGCTCCGTTTATCGAGGTTGACAATGGTCTCTTTATAATGGCGTGGTCTTACTATAGAGGTGGTCTTACTATAGAGGTGGTCTGTCTCGATGGAGTCTCTGTATCGAGCCATCGCTCCGTCTTCCTGAGTCAGCCTCATATAACCTGTGGCTGCCTCACCCTCAGGTGGTCCACATAGACAGGTGCAGTCTTGAAGGACGTTTGGGACGTCAATGATATTTCACCGCCCCAGTCTGTGACATTTACCAATACCACAGTCACAATCCATCACGTTTCTGCTGCCTGCAGCCAATCAGAGCAGCTCATTTGCATACAAGTGTCTAAAAACGATTTCATATGCTCCATCCCTTAGAGATGATATCATAACTGGGAATTCCCCAAATCAATAGCTGATTACGTTAATCGCTGTCTTCGCTTTAACAAACGGTACATTTTAGCACACAACACACCTGTGGTTTGGTGAGACGCCTTTGTCCCATCTCTCCTCAGCTCTTGTTTCCTGTTTCCCCCAAGACCCCGGGAACACGGTGGATTTACAGTGACAAATCGCTGGCCTTTTACCGCGACAGCTGTAGCCAGCATAATGTATGGGGCGATGTATCAACGCTCGGTGACAGCCAGTTTTTACACGGTGCTCGCCTTTTTTACATTAGCGGAAATATTTTACAAAAAAAGCGCCTGTAATTGAAACACATTTATATTTTTCTGATTCCCCATTCAATATGACAGCCAGGTTCAATTGAATAAGCTATAAATTCATACATTGTGGGCATTTTTACATTAGCTACTATATTCTGAACACAAAGCCCGTAATTACACACGATACATGTATTTTCCCCACGAGTTATGATTCGACGCGGCCAGGTTAAATTGAATAAGCACTAATGGCCATGATAGAGTTCATACACTGTCCTCATTTTTACCTTCGCTACTATACTACAAAACCCTATAATTACACAACATTTATATTTTGCTGGACTCCCCACGAGTGATGATTTGATTTGGCCAGGTTCATTTGAATAAGCACTAAAAACATGTGTCTGAAAACGGTCAGAACTCACTACAGTCCGTCTTTTTATAATTTACACCATAAAATGGCAGTTTTCAAGAACATGTGAACTTGTACTCTGTGGGCCTAGACATAAATTGTATGTGACAATATGCCCCATGACCTCTTCAGGAAATATTACAAAAGTGAGATACGTCAAGAACATATGTATGAAGTACCAATACATTTGTAAAGTACTGAAGTATGTAAACAGTAGTAAAAAATGAGGGAAAATTTGATTATTACACTTTAAATACATGATTCTGAGTTATTATGTCATAATTTCTAACGACCCTCGCCAATTCTGCACCAAACAATGTCCCTTTTATAGAAATCCGTTCTGGTTGAAGGAAGTTACGGGGAAAAAGGTGAGTTGAGTTGATTACGACGTAGTGAGCTGGTTGTGTACTCAGTGTGTGGTCAGCAGCGGTCATCGGTCAACTCGCTGCACAGAGCAGATAGGTTTTTGTAACATGATTCAATTTATCTAATGTATTACCTGCTTTTATTTCAAAACTCACTTGATTAAAAAAAAAATATAATTGAAATTTGAATTTAGATTGAGTTTTGAATGAAAAGCAGGTAATACATTAAAATAATTGAAGCATGCTTTATAACAAAAATCAACTGGACATTTTTTACAACAAATGAAATGTCACGCGTGTTTTAATATCCCAGTGACTGAGATTTCCATTTCTCGAGTTTTTCAACATCTAAAAAGGTCACTGTTAAAATGTAGAATTTTTTTTGCAGGGCTGTGAGTTTGCGTTTGTGATGCACGATCCAGCGTCCAGTACCATTAATAAATCATGTCTTTTTTACTAAAAATGACATTTGTAGATCTGAGATTTCCGTTTCTTGAGGTGTTTTTCAGTGTCAAAAGAGGTTCACCATTCAAAATTTAAAGCATTTTAATTTTCTATTTTTGTTCCAGGGCCATGAGTCTGCATTATGCATGTTACGGGGCCCGTGTACTCATCATTCCGCCTGCCGGGATTTCACTGTACGTTTATTACGCCTGTTCCAGGGAGTTTGCTGTACGTTTGTCCCGCGTGTTTTAGGGCTGTGAGTTCACTGCTGCTGTATGTTTATTGCGAGTGTTACATGACGTTTGGTCAAAACGGCCAAAGCTTCGAATATCAAAATTAGGGGAAATTGACATCTCTATTTACTCCGCCTGTTCCAGGGCCGTGCTGTGCTGCTGCTGCTGCTGCTGCTGCTGCTGCTGCTGCTGCTGGTCGCCCGGCAGCCACCCGAGGCAGCCTCAAGGGCAGGAGAGGTCAGTCTGGGGTCAGATCGATTACGGTACTTGATGCTTCATAATGCATATAGCAGTTAAGAATTGTACTTGATGCTTTTTATGGCTCTAGTGTACAGTGAAGACCCGGGAGGCTCTTCCATAGTCGGGTTCATACGCCTTGGTGCCTTCAGGGCTAATACAGATTCAATGTATTGTTTTAAACACCAATATTTAAGATCCTCTGTTCTGGCATAAACTATTTTACATTTGCTGGATGTGTGTAGATTTTCATGGTCCTACATTCAATATTGTTCTGGATTCCAGACGCTAGCTATTTGACATTCTAGAAGCTCCATATGACATACATACACTCTACCATCTGTGTCTAGGTAACAATTTGACCATCTAGCGTGTGGTACCAGTGGCCTGGCAACGCCCCTGCACCTGTAGGCGGCTGAAAACCCTTCATGCTGCCGTCACTGACCAACTCTTCTCATGAGGTCAGTAACGCCAAATGCCAGCTTATCTTAGGCTTCAGGATGAGATGTGGTGTTATAGATGGTGGCGAGTATTGCTGATGTGCTGGATAGACATAGTAATATGTATATGGTAGAATTGCTCACTTGGTAATCCTTTATTTTTTTTCATTAGTGTGCTAAATCGTATAGTGCCACAATATGTCCACTTGATTTAGCTAGAAAAGCAGGTAGATACCATAAAGTACTGGAATCATGAGTCACCACGAAAACATACAGATGAGTAGTTTTGTACACAGTATTAGCCATAACCTGACAAAATAAGGTCTGTGTTTATGTTGGAGACCAAACGAGCCACAACCTACACACACTATTGTTAGAAGAGGGGGGTATACAGCAGCCTTGATGAAAATCCATTCACCAATATTTTTCCTAAATCACCAGTCACCAATACATTTCATGGTCTTTCACCAATCTCCAGGAATTGTAATTGAAGCATCACATTTTTGTCACATTTCACTCACTTAAATACAGGCAATTCACAATTCACACTCAAGATTTAGGGCAAATCAGCAATCACATTTTTGCTATATGACCCGCTCTTAGAATGCTCTAAACGACACAATACTGGTGTACATGATACACTGAAAAACAACTCGCCAGGCCCACTTGATAGAGTCAAATAGATTGTAAAACCTGTCTTCAGCTATGTCTATCATTGATAGAAGAAATATGCTTGCTAAAAAAAGACGTGAGAGAGAGAAGCTTGAAAATATATCTGCAAGCGCTGGGAAACACATATACATCAAGCTGTGCTGAGTTGACCTGCCTGTGGGCCATATAGCCTGTGTAGTCTGAGTCACGCCGCCATATTTCAGCTGTTAGCGCTGACGTGTTTATCAGTTTACAGCCTGTCGTATATCGCGACTCCACCAGACGCGGCTTTCCCAGCAACACAAAACACAGCAGCCAACACCACCTCTGTAATAGACAGCTTGAACCTCTGTAAAGAGACCACCTCGCTATTGAGACCGCTTTAAAACAGTCTTGGATCAGATTGCGATAGATTCCATCAGAATATTGCACTAAATAACTGACATCTGGTCTATGTTTGTCGGCGAAAACGTTACACTAGATCATTGGTAGAACTGCCAATTAACACCACCTCTATATAGAGACCACCTCCATGAACACAGACCACCTCTATACACATAGTATATAAAAAGAACTCTGCCCAGCTCAGATTTTTAGGTGACATTTTCCCCCTCATTCCCAAGACCATAAAGATTACAACAACACAGAAATTTGTCTCAAGATTAGTCAAAATTTTGATTTCGGTCAAAAATAACGTCAAAATTGACCAGCCTAACTATGGATAATGAAAATGTTAAGTTTTATCCACTTTATATCAATATCATTTTTGTGACATTATGGTGAGTTCGTCGTTGATGCTACTTCACCCTAAAAACTAAAATAAGCTCAAATTTGCCAATATAGGTGTCTCGCGTTTCAGGTTTGACAAGAACTCTGCGCCTGGTGATGAACGTGGAGACTCACAGCACACAGCCGACTCGGACAACTATACACCACCTACTGCGGTCAACAATGATTGCTATACCAGAAACGGTGCGTAGCTAACATTCTCCCCAGTTTGCTGTTCATTCTCGATTCTGATTGGTTAAGAGCCGTAGGAGACCAGGTTATCTCCCTACTTTGTGAACGATAAACACCATCAAGTTAGATAATTCGGTTAAACTGGGGAGATAAAAAGGCAATGGTCTGTTTTAGTGTGGAGATAACACTAGATTGCACGGGTGGTGTCAAAGTAACGCTCACAGTGCCAGGTTTAGGTGGAAAAGTGCTACTCGTCAGCAGGACGAGTAACCCTCAAATATCAACTCGTCCTGCAAAAAATGTACTCATCCTCCTTGTACGAAGCTCTACATTTGTATGCCGAATGACGAGAATTGTTACTCGTTAAAAGGACGAGTTGCTAAAACTTTTCACTCGTCCTCCACAAGTTTTTACTGGTCAATACGAGCGGACGAGTGGCGAATCCTGACCCTGACCACTCGGTCAGTAGAAACGGTCAGTCAGCAATGATACGCTGCAGGGACGAATCCTGATGGAGCAATTCATGTTACACAGCGAACCCGGTTTTGTCCATGTACTCAATTTTGATGAATAAATTGTGAATGATAATGTCATAATAATGAAACTTATGAAAAACTAATGTTTGTCAGGTGCCATAAGTGTTTGTTGTACCATGAGCGGTTGGCTGGTGAGGACTTAACCCATGACCACTGGCACCGTGGACTATATAGATTATACATAGACTGTATATAGACTTTGGTGTGATTGCAGGTAGAGTGAGGGACCGTGAGGCCGGAGTGACCACACAGGGACGTTATGGACACGGGGAAAGAAAAGTCTCGATCACAGGACACCGATTGTTTAAAGCTACGACACGAGGTCCACAGCAGGGGACGTTATGGAACAGGGAAAGTCTCGGTCATAGGATGCTGGGGTTTTTCAAAGCTTTTTAGAAATTATTATATTTACATGTAATTGAGTGATTAGAGCTTTGTCTCCAAGTCACAGTGTTCAGTGTTGAAGACGCCGTGGACCACAGGGGGACAATATGCAGCGGGGAAACTAGACAATGAGTTGTCAAAGCTCGTCAGAAATTGTCATAATAGTAGGAATATGTTGCTACATTCCTAGATGCTAGGAGATTGTGGATCAGGGAGATGGCAACAGTAATGATTAGCTAAAGTCATGTTAATGATAAAGTCCATGGTTGATGGTGTTTTTTTTGGCTTAACCCAATCATGTGAAATCGCTGGAGGTTATTCTGGCTTGAGGACATTGTGAATCTGGGGACATTATGGATGAGTAAAGAATTATAGAATATGTAAATGAAAGAATACAGGATTTTCTGTTGTGCGTAATCACACGAACAGAGAAAGAAAAAAATCTGTGTTAGTTGAACTACGTGATCCTTCCTACTTCTAGATTTAGTGCACGTGTGACGGCGCATTATGGATCAGGGGAAAATGAGGACATTTTGTTTTTTTCATAAAGTGAATCAAGATACTGATTGATTATAAAATTTTGTTAAGTTTTTCAGTGCAAAATGCTACAAAATCATGTAGATAAATTTTTGTAAGAATAGAATTGGTGCTAGATGCTGGTAAATGAGGAGCACGTTGTGATTCACGTGGACATGAGGACATTGTGGAGGTGTGAAACCTGCTATAGACGTGTGCGTTCAAATGTTACAGGGAAAATAAACTGTATGATATGATTTCATGGCGAATAAGCGTATGTCCAATGATTAAGTGTTCAAGTTTCTTGATGTTTTTTTAAAAAGTTTTGATATAAAAGGGAATATAGTTTCTTGATGCCGTTTGATGTTGAATCTTGACTGTGTTGACTAGTATGTGGATGGTTAACTGGATAACCGGCTACAGTCGATTTTCTAAGCATAACCGGTCACTACATTGACAAACCGGTTATTGATTTTGATGATTATTTTCATGCCCAAGCTATATATATCCATATATTTCATTAATTTTGCGTGATTTAATATTTTTGGCAGTTCAAATTGCCTTGCTGGTAAACGTCAAAGACGAAATGCATAAACCGCGATATTTTTTTTAAAACGCTAATTGATACGGGGTGTGCAATCAATATATCCAGTCGCAGTATCGTTTCGCTTTACGTTTCTTGACTCACACACGTGGCACATTTGTACTACAAACTAGGTGTTATGGTTAATCGGTTATGGTTCGGTTACATAGAGCCGATTAGCCGGTCTGTCGAAATAAGTTAGTGTTGAAATAAATGTACGTGTACTGAATTTGTTTGGAGAATTAAGGTTCTACCGTATTCATGTTTGTATGGACCATGTTTTACGAATTGTGGAAACAAATATTCATAATACACTAGTATTTTGGTAATGTGTTTTAATCATGATTTACATTACATGTTTTCGAGTGCTAAAGTTTCCCGTCAATGAATTCCTATGGGTTATGGTGTTTGTGTGATGATGTGAGAATAGTAGATTACAGATGACTGATTAATTAATAGGTTTTACAATTAATATCTGCTTCTATTCATATTGTTGATTTATTGAAATAACAGGAAAAATGAATAAAGTGCTGACCAACCCAATTTGTACTTTTCTCATCTTGTTTCTCTCAAGTTTTCACTTTTCTGTGGATTTATCCATGAATAATAAAATAATGGTTCTAAAATAAACATTAACAGAGTCATCTTTAACAGAGTTATCTGTTGTTTATCGATATTTTGATGGCCATTTTGAAAATCGCATAAAAAAAACCTGCCCAACTCAGATTTTGGGGAATTTTCCCCCTCATTCCAAAGACCATAAAGATTACAACACAGAAATTTGTCTGCTCGTCAAAATTTCGATTTCAGTCAAAAATAACGTCAAAATTGACAGCCTAAATATGGATAATGAAAATGTTAAGTTTTATCCATTTTATATCAATATCATTTTTGTGACATTATGGTGAGTTTGTCGTTGATGCTACTTCACCCTAAAAACTAAAATAAGCTCAAATTTGCCAAGATAGGTGTCAATAAGTGGGGGTCAATCACATAATTTCACATTATTATAGGTTTTACTGAATAGTACACTCTTTTAGCTACTTAACAGAGAACACTCTACATAAAGTGTGTAGAGTGAATAGATGATCAGGTTCTTCACAGTGCGAAAGCGACCAACGTAACTCCCAAAACGACTACCGTAACTCAGCAAAAATGGCGACGCCAACAGCGCCCGCTTCACGTAAGAAACTCCACTATTGTGCTTATTCTGTGCACTTATATAATGATATCACATGCTGCAGGTTTAGATTTTAGCGTATTGATTCTAGAGAGCATGTAGGTTTAATGTATAATAAATGTATTATGACATATTTTGGTTGAAACCAACCACCTAAGTGACTACCGTAACCTCACACAAATGATTACCGTAACTCACTCACATGACTACCATAACTCTGAAGATACGTAGACATCCAAAACGTAATTAATGCTGATATATATGCTTCAAATCAACATTACAGTGTGACTTATATCTGTGTGTTTTGATTTATGCTAGAGTCCACTAGAGCCGCGACTTTAGGTGACAGTAACATTGCAAATTATATCCCTGTTATGTGGATGTCTCTTCTATTTTAATTTCATTATCTTTACATTAGTAGCACATATAATTTCCTTCCATGGTTAATATCTGCAATAAAAATTCCGAATATGACCTCTAATTCAACAGAATAGAAGCTAAGCTGCAGTATTCATTGATTTTTTCTATGCAGAGTTACGGTAGTCGGGCCCGGGAGCTACGGTAGTCACCACACAATTTTAAAATCCGCTTTATACTATCATCAAGTAAACCTTCAACGAAATTATACAGCATGCAGATAACACGTGCAAAGTACTGTCTTTCTAACAAAAAATATAAAGCTATTAAGAACTTAACCTCATATAAAAATGAAAAATCCGCTCCGCTATATGCATATCATTGACTACCGTAACTCTGGAGTTACGTAGATCGCTTTCGCACAGTGTTCTTGGAGATAAACACATCAGGTGTAACGCGATCTGCCAAATGGTGCAACGGCAAAAATCAATGTGCCAATCAGGAAAACGGTGTGGCTGTGACGCAACGGCGAGAGAATTATCTCTGTACTACGCTCATAAAATTGGGGAGATAAAATTAGACCTGAGCCGATATATGTTCAGACTCTGTATTGTGTATTATATGATTTTTACTAGATCTTTTTCAATGTACTGACAGACTTCCTTGAATAAAGATATGAAAACACAACATACATGACTATAAATAAATCCTATAAAATAGAATAAAGTATCAACCCCACGAGAACCCCCCAGGACCCGACCATTGCCTACTTGTCCTCCATCAATAACCAAATCACCGTAATCCCCGTAATGTAGCGTAATCGCGGCTTACGGCAAAAGGCGCAATTCTCGGCTGCTGAAACAGTCACTGTATGAAGGTCTCAGCCCGGGGGTTGGGGACAGTACAGGGGGTAAAATTAATGTTGCCGGGACGTTACAAGGGGGTAAAAATAAGGTTATTATATGCAAGTCATTAGACTTATGACATTAAATCATAAATCATTTCAAAAATAATGTTGCCGTGACTTTACAGGGGGTAAACATCGTATGGATTGTACATTAGAAAATGGTCTTATTATAGAGTTGGTCAGTTTCATGGTGTTTTTTATGTAAAATTTGCCAGATTATGTTCTGTAAACTTCAAAATTGAAAAAGTACTTGTATTTATTGTAACTTGTAAATTAGAGGACAAGTCATTTTGGTCTAATTTCTGTTACTTTGTTGCATTAAATTTGAAAAAAAAAAAATCCCCCACTTTCCAAAAACCTGGATCTGCGAGAAATAATCTAAGTAAACTTCTTATGTGGCGTGTTCACAGTTGAACTTATCTTGAACAAAGAGAAACACAACAATACTTCAGAAACACATCATGTTTAAAAGTAATCTATAATTTATTCATATTTCTTATTTTGTTTTTGTATATCATATTGGTTTTTATTTCTATTCAAAAATATGCTTTTTCTTTTCTGTCACCTTAAGAATGTTTTAAAACTGGTTTTATTGGTTAATCAGAATTCAGAATTTAATCAGAATTTGGAATTTAATTTTATTTTAAATATTTTTGCTATTCTTATCATGGCCTCATCAGAAAATATAAAACATATACAAACAAATTTGGTATCTATAATTTATTAAAAAGAAAATTACAAAGTTTCCACCAATAACTATCCATCAATCACCGTTCTGAGCGAGCATGTTGTTCCACACAGAGAAATACATGGTTGAGTCTGAAAACAACGGTGAAAACTTGTGTCTAATCATAAGACTTTGTCCCGTTAAATACAGTATATTAGTAATAAATCTACACAAGCTGGATACATTACAATAAGATGAGACAAGATTTAGTTCAGCTATATTATAGCCATAGAAAAGGAGACACTTTTTACAATTGATTTCATATTTCATTTCTTCTTCCTATTTCTAATCAGATATGTACAATGAGATATAATTATAAAAAATATAAAGGATAAGTTAGAAAAACATAGCATAGCATATTTAAAAGAATTCAATTAATATTTAATACAAAATGACACCAGTATCAATACAAAAATATGTTTGTAAAACATTGAAAAAAATAAATTCATTACCATTTAACATCAAACTATGAACTCATCTCAAATGAGGATACTGGATACAGAAACTCCACCCAAGAAAATGTACAATGTTTACAAAAGACAACAATCCAATAATCCAGGTTGAATAATCACAATGATATGTTATACTCCAATGGTCCAGTCAAAGTGGAAATTTAGAAGGAAAACAATAATGGCTACTCCATTTCAGTATTTTTTATATATGGACATTGCAGAATCACAGAAAAAAATCTCCATCAATCTGCATTGCTCAAATTTTTTTACATCCAAATTGTCTTGTATGAATATCAATATTTCTGTGGTCCACTTGTTTTATGATTTCTTGTATTTGTTTTTTGACATCAAATATTCATCAAAGAATAATGGATAATTTCATACAAGGAATAGTCTTGTTTTCATGATTTTTTGTTTTTTTTTATTTTTATTCCATGGTAATCACATCCTACATATTTCTATCTCCATGGTAACACAACGTCTATCTCCATGGTAACACACACGTCTATCTCCATGGTAACACATACGTCTATCTCCATGGTAACACACACGTCTATCTCCATGGTAACACATACGTCTATCTCCATGGTAACACACACGTCTATCTCCATGGTAACACACACGTTTACGTTACAATGGCGCGTATTGGACATAACCATCTCATACAGCAAATACATGTTTGTTTAGTGAAGTCGTATTTTTGATGGAGCCAATAATTTGAGCACTTTCTCTACCACACACAACCATCCAAATGCCCATTGAGCTGCAACATTGTGACATTAGGGGGGGGCTCTCACAGCAATGTTCACTTATATTGGCATTTCCATGGATTAGACTTTTATCTGGGTTAAATTTTGGGGTGGGCTGTTTCCATGTGGCAGGGTCCTTGGGCAGTTGTATCCGGTATATACTCTGTGGTTACCAAGTCACACACACTGGAATGTTTTAAAACTGCTCACACACCATCTCCCACGGCTATAGTGAACTGATCTTCATCAACAGCAATGTTGTATATCTACTGTCCCTCTGGTATCCCGAGCTGCTGTGTGTCCAGCGTGGTGACCAACTGACCACTCCACGAGAACACAAACACACTGACCGGGTCATTCATGACGCCACATACAGGTGGCGCCGGTTACACGCGATGGCATGGAAACAATGAGGCTGAAACTGTAGTTTGTGTGTGTGGAGGAGACGGCCGTCATGGTCGTATATACACAGGTTGCTGCTGTCCCAATCCACCACTGCTGTGCCCTGTGAGTCCGGGTGTCTGCAGATAGACGGCCCCAACCACCAGACCCCGGCTGGTCTTCTGAGTGTCTGTAGCAGCTGCTGCTGCTCCAGGTCGTAGATCTCGATGGTGTTATAATCCTTACAAAACGCCACCCAGTGGGTGCTCTCTGCACCAATGATCAATCCGTAGTTTTCCTGGATGGTGGAGACCAACTCCAGCTGGGAGCTTAGTATGAAACTTGGACCTTTATCACATTCCCTTAACAGTACATTGTTATTGTTCAAAATGTATTTCACACATGATTCACTTACATTATGAGGCAATGCACATTGAAGCATCTCACTTATTTGACCATCGAATGTAACCTTTTTAATAACAGATTCACCATAAAAACACACAACAGCCTCATTAGTGGTCAACCCAACTCTCCAGTTACAACCCGGCTCCATGGGTAAGTCTGACAACAGTCTAAATCCTCGCTGTTTTCCAGTTTGCTTCCCAACATAAGGTTTGGCTACTTCAGTGTTTTCATGCATCTTTTCAATTGAATATGGAAAACTATTCACATCTGGCAGTTTGAGTGTTGGTTCGGTGACGCTTCCTAAATCAACAGTAAAATTATCAGTGATGTTCCCAACATCAACCGACCAGAACTTTGTGGGCCAAATGGTAGACTTTTGTAAACTGGTGACAGAACTCTGCACTTGATCCAGAAAACTTTGAGCTTGTTTCAAATCTTCATCAATTTTCTGTAAATCAAATTTCTGTAAGGACTGTTGCAATTCTTGTAGATCACTTTTGGACACAAATTGGAGAATCTGAGCATGTAATTGATCATACACCTTGGAGATAGTGGCAGTGGTGTTCTGGTACCATCTATCTGCCTCCTGATGTGCCTTGTCTCGCTTGGACTTGGTCTCTTTCATCAGAGAATCCCTGGACAGAACAAGTTCTTCCAGCAGTTCTTCTGTCCTTTGTTTCCCTTCTATCTTCATATTCGTGACCAGTTGAAGCACATCTTTGTGCTGTGTGCTGTATGTGGTGAGCACATCTCTCAACTTGCGTATCTTGTGTGTTTTGTGGGGACCTTCAGTAATAGACACAATGCAGTCAGGACACAGCGGATCTCTGCAGTCATCGCAGTAAAAGTCGCACTTTTCTCCTGGATGCAAACCACAAATGGTTGACCCTGCTTCTTCAGGGATCTTTTCTTTGGGAACAACACTCTCTTCAACCACATTTTCATCTGTGTCAACTGTAGTAAATGGAGCCAGATGATCCAAGAGATTAACCACCACGATGTTTGTTTTAAGCTTCTGAACCCCGCCTCGAGGAACTGTGAAGACTTCTCTGCAGTTAGGACATGTGAGTTTGTTCTTCAGCTTGGACTCGTAATATTTCTGAACACAGGCCAAACAGAAGGTGTGGGAGCAGTTCAGGAGTTTGGGCAGTCGGTCGGAATCATTGTATTTCTCCAAACACAATTCACACTGAACTAAGTCAAAAAGGTTCGAGCTCAGTCCTGCTGCTGTTGCCATTGTGATTGTAATCGGGGAATAATAAACTCACTTTCTTCCCTATTCCAAATAAAGAATCACTATTGAAAGTGAAAATCCCTTTAACTATCAGAGTGTGTAATATTGCAGTCTACTTCCTGACAGTTATTTCCACATTTACATCCAAATGGCTGTGAAAGAATCAGCAAACATTACATTCAGTAATCATACAGTGATGTCTGTGTAGTTGAAAACCCAGGAAGGTTATAAAGTCTGTGGTGTTATTTTTTCCAATGGTGCCACGCCCCTTTGCACCTGTTCATTATATTAGGCACGTTGAATTTTAACTACGTACAAAATCACGTTCATTTTGATACTCCATAAGCTTAAAACCAAAACTTTATTGTTTTGTTCACATACACAAGGTGGCCGTATCCGCTGTGAATGAAAAATAACATTACAAAATGTTGTTATCAATCCGTTGCAAGTGGGTGATTCAGTTCTGTATTCACTGGTGTTTTGCCAGTCTGTCCTTAGACTACTTTTATGCTGAATGGTGTGCACTTTTTCAACTGTGCTTGTGCTATAAATATACTATATATCCATCCACCATGCCATGAGACTGCTTAAACTTGCATTACATTAAAATCTTTACACTATTCAAATTTCCAACAAATTTATAACTTCCAACTTCCACCCATCATTTACCATTTGGTTTATTTAATATTAAATCGAATCTTAATTAAGTTCTTTTTGGTTTAAAATGAAAACATGTGTATATGTATTTGGGTGATATTTATACAATTTTGATAGCTAAACTAAATTTATATTATGCTTCAAATAAATAAATAGGTATTATTCAATACTTTTTGTGAACTTATAAGTTTCCTATTTGATTATGTTTTAGACACAACAACCTCAAGAAACGACTTTGAAGAACATATGCATGTCTGTTTTTATTGAGGGAATTAGAGCATAACTGTGTCAGTCCTGTTCAGAAATAGTCTATTTTTTATGACATCCGTAGTGTTTTATTTAGCATTGAAATAGGTTCATATAGTTGAGAGTATGATATTCAAAATATATATTCATGTTCATTCTCTCTCATCTTTCTACCAAGTCTATTTTTGTTAGACACATATGTATAGAAAAATATAGAATTTAACTTTCAGTCAACTAGTTGAACACATCCATGCTGACGTTTCACGGCCGGTCAGGTTGTTTATTCAGTGCAGAATGCAAGCTTATACTGCGGACCAAAAAAGATCACTATTTCACTGAATAAATATATAATATAGCAGTAAACTAAATCAAAATGATGCCAATAGTTCTGATCTCGACTTGAAATAGAGTTTATCCGGTAAACAGCAGGGGTTTTTATGTTGTTTCTGTCTGTCCGATCATTATCATCATGGAAACATCGACAGTTCGGCTCGAGCCACTGTGTAATGTACAGCAGAACATGTCTATTGAGACCGCAGTGCACAAGTGGTCTTATTGGAGAGGTGGTCACTTCATGAAGGTTTACAATGGTCTTTTATAAAGGCTTGGAACTGTGAGAAACGGTCTCTTTATAGAGGTGGTCTCATTATAGAGGTGGTCTCTTTATAGAGGTGGTCTCATTATAGAGATGGTCTCTTTATGGAAGTGGTCTATTTATAGAGGTGGTATCTTTATGGATGTAGTCTTTTAATGGAGGTAATTGGATGTTTTCCTGATATTGTAATTGTCTGTAAACAGACAAACCAACATAGTCTCATCCAATGACTCCGTTTGTAACAAACACAAAATTGAGTCGCGCTCGACGTTAAATCAATAGACTCGACCAAACGACGACGAAACCAACATGTTTCTACCGACGCCGCTTAAAATGGACAAAAAAAACAACGTTTTTCTGGTTTCACCAGGAAGTTGAGCTTCTGCTGCAGAATAGAACAAAGCTTAAGATAAGCTGGAATTTACCACGTGACTGCCTCATTCAGCTTCACACACGGTTTGACGGATTTCACCTCACAGATATACTGAGATTTATATAATGTTGCTTTTTGTTTGTACAACCCACATGTACAGATATTTGGAGTTGAAGACTTATGAAGGTTGAATTTAAGCTGGAATTTACCAAATGGCTGTAGTATTCGCCCTCAGTGGCGGGTTTGATGGATTTCAGAGTAATATTGAGATTTTGTATTGTTACTTTTATGATTATCGACATGTGCAGATGAAGGAGAAATTTGGAGTGGAAGACTTATGAAGGTTTAACCCTTTCCTTGTCAGTTTATCATCGAGGCCTTGAGAAAAATCCAACATCCATCATGGTAAATTCTAACTTAGCGAACATCTCTTCAGGATAGGAATCACAAGTCTCAACGTATAAGTAAATATACTTGTATATAGTCATTACTTTTAAGCAAAGATTTATTTCATGAATATATTTCGTGTCATGGACACATCCTCAGCATAAATGAGAAAAAAATATTACATGCAATAAGTACAACCATGGTAGTACTACAATGTATGTAAGTTTATTAACATCCATTTATGTTAACTGCTTTTATAGTCCGCATACAATAACTATATTTGGATTGTAAAGATGAACCTTTGTTTTATATAAACTCTAGCTTATTTTAGACATTATTCCAGGCAGCAGCAGTAGTAAGAGGGTTAAAAAAGATGCGCGGGGTCGCGTATAATGAACCGTACGGAGCAGACATTTCGCGCCTGATTGCACAAAGGAAAAGGCTGAGCTGGGACGTTCCACGCTCGTGTGACCGCGGCACGACGCGGGGAGCGATTGGTTGCCGCGGTTACCGCTCACGGGAGAGCAAAGTTTTTTGATCGCAAAAAAAAACACGCTTGGACGGTTCATGGCATTGACAATCTTCAACTTTGTGGCATTGACAATCTTTAACTTTGTGGAATTTGCACTGTAGAAATTCATATTGTATTGCATTGTAATTTTGTGTTCAAAGAAAAAAAAAGCAGCAGCAGCAGCAGCAGCAGCAGCAGCAGCAGCAGCAGCAGAAGAAGCAGCAATATGATATATATTAAATAAAGAAACAAATAATCAACAAATAATATTCAATTTTTCTCTTTCCCTCTCACACAATTCACAAGCAAACTTGGGTTGCCATTAGACAACAAAGAATAGCACATCAGTTTTTATATGCCAGAAAAGTATATAAACAACTCTAAAAACCTCATATTAAATAAATTGCACCAAAGATAGAAGAATATATTTTTTTATACAACACATCCCCAGCTAATAATGAAACACAACACAATAAACTCTACAAAATGTGAAAACCTCGTCCCTTTTTTTCATCAAAAAACAAACCCCAAAGTGCGAGACGTCTGCGTGAGTTTCCGTCGGACAGTCGTCCCTCTGTAACCACGGAAACCGGCCGTGTCCACAGGAAACACAAACCGCCGCAAAGTTTCCACCGATTTGCCAAATCATCGGTTCGGCCGTCTGTAAGTGGGGGTTTGGAGTGAGCCACGTTTTATTGCGTTATTGGGAGCAATTTCGAGTCGTTTGAGCTCGTTTCACCCACAGAGACATTAACATCATGTGTTTGCATGATCTGTCAAGTGTGAACTTTGGGTTTGGTTTTATTCCATGGACAACTTTTCATATCGTAGTACGATTTTTGCTGCAAGGTGGCTAGTAAGTTGTAAGTCTAAAAAAATGCCAACAATGCATGGCAAAAAAAAGCGATGTAGTTTCTTAGTATTCATTTAAAAATGCCCACAATGAATTGTAAAGACATGTGCTTCTGTTTGTTTGACTAAAAATAGCCACAGTTTATAGATATGAGAACTGATAATACAGTGTCGACTCATCTACAATTGTATATGATAATACATATACTTGTTTGTGTCTTAAAACGCTTCTGCTCTTTGAGACTGTGTAAATAAAGTGACAAACTTCCTGGTCGAAAATTTCCACCAAAAACCAATCAGTTCGCAGTGTGGGATCAATAGATCCACATACACTGGTTTTCTAATGGAAATATTAGGGTACGATCGTAGTACCAAATTCGGCCACTAGGTAATACAGTCTCAATCAACCAGATATTGGTGTAAACCAGGAAACGATTTAGTCTCTATCAATGTTTGTCTAAATAAATCCCACAATGCATTTGTAAAACACGTGAAAAGTCACGTGATTTGTTTTGTTGGTCTACATAACTCCCAGAATGCCTAGACAAGAGAACTCGTGCATGTTGTGGGTAGAACCAGTCGGCTGCCGTGTGATTTACATATCGCTGATCTGTCAGCTTTCTGAGGATCAATGACGGCGTCGTGTCGAATTATATCTACCGACTATCAGCCGAGAATTTTTTTATGTATAATTGTCTTTCCTTACCAAAACAATACTTCTTAGGTTATAGTACACACTGTCTATTGTGTATGGTTTTGTTTTTTATGTTCCAATTAAGGAAAAAATATCATTTGGTTTTCAATTTTTGAAGAAGTATGTACATTAAGTAAGTTTGTAAAAACATTGAAAAGGTCTCTATAGAGATGAAAAGCTTTTTTGTGATATAAAAATAAATTATATATATTGGAAGTCAAATGTGGCAAGGAAAGACAATTATACATAAAATGAGACCTACTGCCACGTACATAGTACATAGAATAACTTTTATACAGCCGAGAAATAAGATCCGCTTTTTATGTGATATTCTCTGATGGCCTCGCGGATCGTGATATTTCATGTACAGAAATGTCACCTATTAACAAACGTTCGTCATGCACAATTCTATCTAATTCAATAGAGAATAGAATTACAGAAAGACTGCATTTTTCAGAGACAGATCGAGCATAATAAGAATATCACAATACATATAATAATGTAGCACGACTGTTCAAATTTCAATAATCTGTTAATATCATATTTTAAATATGCTTTTTAAATATATGTAATAACTATGATCACTCGTAACTGCATGTTTATACTGTATATGTTATCAATTGTTATTTGGACATAACTATCTGTATGTCTGATTTAATAAATGATTTGATTTGATTTTGATTTCAGTTCATCCTTATTGCAATGCTACTTGGTGTTTATAATTTTACCTGTGAGATTCTTACAATATTCACAATGTTTAAACATGCCTTTGATAAGCCAAAATTAAAACTAAAAACTATACACTTATTCTATTAATTCAAATTCCTGGTATTGCCATTTAAAAAAATCTAGACATCATTTTTATTGTAGAGATTATATATGCTTATTACAGGGTGTCAACATTTCTGTGATATAATCTCTAAATGTTGAACACGATCAAGAAAATGACAAACATCTAAAGATCCAGTGACACATTGAAAACCCGTATCCATAGAAAAATGAGAAAATGACCCATGAACATTTGGGACGTTTTAAAAATAGACACAGGGAATCTGTACTTATTTTCGGACCACTTTTAGGGCCATTATTACCAACACAGGGTTCACACGACGTACGTCGTATGGACAAATCCCACATTTCTACAGATTCATGAACGAGCGTAAAGTTCAAAAGTAGTGGGTATGAATCACTAGCGTAAAATGGGCGGGGCTATAGTAGAAAGGTGTCAATCAAGCATACTACTACACCGTAATGCCTTAATTGGACAACGTGATATGTGATATCCAACTACTGTTTTAGTCATAAGACCGGAGTGTGACATTACGTGATCCACCTACCTCAGTCTTGTATAAGTGGTCAAAAGAATGGGGCAGCTTACCTGAAAATACAGAAAACAAAAAGTTCATGAACAACGCTAAAGATAAGAATCCAAATATTTTGTGCATTGAAGCGGTTTTGCCAGATGAATCTATTAATCATATAATAATATCATTCTTCTGTTATCATTTACTTCAATAGAAGTCTTTAGTCTAAATGTAATTTATGTTTTCTTTCTCGATTTTTTGTTAAAAACAAACAAGTTTTTGCCGGAGTTATAGAGAATATTAACTTATGAGAGTTCACGACAAAGCGTCTTAGTCTAGTGATCAAATGAAATACTGGGAGTGATTATTACGCACAGAATCTTCCACTCCACAAAGTGTCTTAGTCTAGTGATCAAATCATTGGGCATGATTATTCACAGAGACCCTCTGTACAACAGACCAATTCTATAATGAGACCATTTTTCATGGTCCCAAACCTCCATAAACAGACCATCTCTCACATATAGGCAGATCCATAGTGCCCTCTTATTTTCACCTCCCAAAATGTCATTTTCATGGGGTTTTTGCATCTGCGCGAAGACAAAACCCATGAAATTCAGTTGATGGCCCCCTTTCTCTAAAAAAAAACCTGGATCTGCCATTGTCTAGACAGAGACCAGTCCTCAACAGATAACACATCAATACCTCATTATACGTAAAACCTCACCACATCTACTTTCTGACAATCACCTTGATATATACGGTTGCCATAGAAAAGACAGACAGGGAGGAATTACACCTTGACAGAGTTCACAGAAACGACTGTACAGAAGAAAGTGGCCGTCAGATCATCAGATACGTGCCCATTACTGTTGTTACGCGCACACACCCGTGTGGTGTATAATCATGCAGCCGCTGTCAACAGTTGTTTTTATCATGCATCGAAGAGGGCAGAAACTGAGACTGATAAACGGCCTTTCTTTCTCTGTGTATCTACACTGCCCATTGATCAGTTATCTTCTACAATGTGAGTGTGGTTGGTGATTTGCCCTAAATCTTGAGCGTGAATTGTGAACTGTCTGTATTGAAGTGTGTGAAATGTGATGCAACCTATTCAATTACAATTCCTGATTATTGGTGAAAGACAATGAAATGTATTGGTGACTGGTGATTTAGGGAAAAAATGTTGGTGAATGGATATTCATCAAAGCTATATACCCCCCACCCACCTCTACACTGCATGAGCCCATGGGCTCATCACTAACATCCTTGGCTTACTCGCCAACCAAGAAAACCTCTGACATAGAAGTGGTGCTTATTGTGAAATAATTCGGAGACAGGTAAAGCTTTGAAAAGTCGTGGACTCGAACTCCCGACCTCCTGTTCACACCAGACCGGCCATATGTGTGCCGACAGACGCCTTAGACCGTTAAGCTAGCCTCCCCTTACATATAGATCCATGTTCACACTTGGCCAGAGTCTAACTTATAGTTCTATTTCTGTCCCATCGCCACATCTCGCCTCTATCCCCGAACCTTTCTACTCCGTCAGACACACGTGCCGCTTTAGACTGGAGGCCTACATTATTAGTGTAAATTGACCATCAAGACATCAGATATGTACCCATTTTACTTACTGTACACGCCCCGTCTCATGTATAATCAGGTAGACATTATGTAGACATTATGTAAACATCATCAAGACATTATGCAGACATTATGTAGCTCTGCATTAACGTCCTTATTGCTTGTTTGGCAACAAGAAACAAGTGACATAAACGTGCTGTTTACCAGTGTACAGCAGAACCTCTCTATTAGGACCACCTTTGGGACCAGTGTTAGGTGGTCTCAATAGAGAGGTGGTCTCTATACAGAGGTTTGTTTTGGTAGCTTCATGAAGGTTTGGGAGCGTGAAAAGTGGGTTTATTATAGAGGTGGTCTCAATAGAGAGGTTGTCCTAATAGGAGTTCTGCTGTAATTGCTCGTACAGCGCTCTATGTATGATCATGTACCGTCTGCATCAATCGTTGTTTGTAATCTACATTTACGTCAGTTCAGCCTCTACATAATGCCGGCCATTGGCAAGTTTTTTTGCCATGAATAGTAGAAAAATCACACTTGTCCATAGGACGGGTATCCTGAAAAATATACCTGTCCTAACTAAGATTTACACGTCCAAATCAACAAATAAACATTGTGTAAATATAATTCCTAAACTGATGTCTGAAGTAACAACATAAATATATAATTGAAACTGATGTCTGGTGTGACATAGGAGAATACTGCTCCATGTAGACTAACAGGGTCAGCCCGGCAAGTCAGCTTTAGTGTGGCAGTGAATCAACTTATCAACATTAATGGTATATAAACAGTGAATACAACTTATCAATATGAATGTATATAAAACATATACATATTATACGTATTACACATTCATTTCATGATGAATGCTATACAACACGATTATAGTGTGATTTTAGTACAGGTTGTACACATCATTCAAATGGTTACTTGCCATGTGGCTAACTTGAATATACACATACTATAAACAAGCTAGTACGGTTCTCTTCCATATTCAGTTTTCTGACATTATTGATGTGAGCAGTAAACAAACCTCCGCCATTCCCACCTCCGTTCTATTCGCCTCTTCACACTTCGTGTCACCACAAACTCCCTGTTATT
Organism: Streblospio benedicti; assembly: GCA_019095985.1. Lineage (NCBI taxonomy): Eukaryota > Metazoa > Annelida > Polychaeta > Spionida > Spionidae > Streblospio > Streblospio benedicti. Next base: position 36,309,666 of record CM032659.1, on the reverse strand, counting down.
CCTTGTCCCAGGCCGCCCTCGATCCCCGGTGACAGCAATCGCACCTCGAGGCAAGCTCCGGCTCTCCTGCTAATGGGCTCGTTACGTTCAAAACACAAATCTCGTTACGTTCCCGCTCGTGTCAAAACAGAAATCTCACTCCGCACCCGAGGTAAAATGTCATCTGCCACTAACAGCACCGATTATTCATCGGCATATCTCAGAGATCGCCATGATTCAAACGCCTGAATATCAGTGGAAGATGCTTACATCGGCATATTTCATAGCTATTTACTGCGAGAGTCAAACCCCTTCATAGTCGTGCAAGTTGCTCACAAAATCCAACCAATCAGAAGCCCCACTGCTGAAATGTTCGGTGAAATATAATGTACGATCTCAGAAGGCCCATATAGATTTTGCCTTTGACGTAAGATAGCCATGGTTCAAATGCCTTCATATTCGTGCAAGTTGCTCACATCGTCATATTTCACAGCTACATACTGCGAGATTCAAACCCCTTCATATTCATTATTCGTCGTCGCATTGAGTCCCACTCCCGATCCACTGTAACTATTTCATTCATAAGTACCACCGCGCAGTGTGCAACTGTTTAGAGATGAGTTTGCTCAACACACACCACCAAACCTAACCCACTCCCACTCCACAAAGTGTCAAAATTGGCTGAGTTTGCTGCTTAACGGCTGCTGTTACGACCCGGTACCTTGAAGTATCTAAAATGTGAATGTGGTGGTTTATAGTAGTGATCCAAGTCTCGTTCCCACGACTTTACATTTACACCAGGTCATTAGCCCACTTATGTTGATCATCATTTGATCATCTCTCGCAGACTTGTAATGTGCCCCAAGAACGGAAATTGAACCCACGACCTTCTGTTCACGACTCCCAGTCAGTGCAAATTCAAATGACTTGTAATGTGCCCCACGAACGGAAATCGAACCCACGACTTTCTGTTCACAAGTCACAGCCCGCTCAAAGAGTCCAAATGAGCTGAGTGTGCTGCTGTTTGACCCTGCACTGTGAGTAATGTGCGTAATGCTTCCCGACGGCCGCCATCAATATTCACGATGCGCTCACTTACGTCCAGATTTACGCCCGCGTCTCACGTCACCGACTGTAGTCCCCGACAGTTCACTTAAAATTCGCAGATGTGCAGCAAAATATGGGACTATTTATACTAGAAAACAGGTATTTATGTTTGCAGTTTTATGGTATGGTTGTGAGAAGACTAAACTTTAAATGTATTTGGAGAGTCTCAAACCACCAAATGTAGTCCACGACAGTTCACTTAAAATTCCCAGAAATGCAGCAAAATACGGGACTACAGTGGTGATTGCTTAATCTCATAACCTCCATCCACCCAAATTATATGCCATTAAGCAATACATGCAGTTATCAGCACATTTTAAAAGATATCAATGAACAAGTGGTTTTACAGTCTTTGTGCCATGAAGAAATATATGCAATTATCAGATATGGAATCAAGTGATCGTCTGTATTCATACTAGACAAGTTGTTTAGTATATCTATCTGTTTCTGTTGTCAACAGACATTTATGTTTGCCGTTTTACGTTATGGTTGTGAGAAGACTAACAGTAACTCTATTTGGACAGAACCTAATTATTCCTCAACGGCCCGGTGTGGCCTGGCTGCCCAGTCTATTTCTCAACCATCCCCTCCAAGCTTTGCAGTCCGTTTGATCCTTACACACTCGGAGTATCGGATGTCAAGCAAAGTGACCTCTGAAATGTTACACCTGAGAGTGGATTAACATAAATTATCACTTTATGTGACACCTGTTTAAATACTGCAACCTGATTGGTTGAATTCCTCGGATTGATCACTTGACCAAATTCCAGTTCTGGGATTAAAGTCTGTGGTTGGTCATATTTTCAATGGGCAATAGTTATGCTTGTGTTGACATCTGATACTCAGAGTGTCTCTACCCAGACAAGAATAAAAACCATAAACCTCTTTTTTATAAACTTTGGGTTGGAATTTTGCATCAAAATATCCGTCTTCCATCTACTGTTTCACTATGCAAATTAGCGACACCCGTGTGTATAAAACCACTGTTATATATTGCCCTCTTCTCCGAATTCTAGACAAACGTCATATTTATCATTTAACGGGTTTTATAGTTGAACATCCCCATAACTCAGACGTTTTATAAATTCTGTGAAACAATTATAATAATTTCCTCAGGGGGCTGTTAGTTATCATGGCAAGGGGGGTGTTGGTGGGGGGGGTGGGGCTTACAGGGGTAGGCTGCCGTGAATCAACATTTTCCCACATTACATGTGTAGCGTAGGGGTTCATGGTATCTGTGTATTTACTGCTATTTGACTAGTAACAGTAAATACAAATACCATGAACATTTTCTCGGTAATACGGTTTCACTTGTGCAGTACCACTGCCAATGTAGACCGCACTCTATAAAGAGACCACCTCAATAAAGTGACCACCTCCTTATAGGCAACCTCTACACAAAGACCACCTCCATACAGTAAAATAGCTAGACTGCCAAACGGAAATCCGGGAATTAAACATTTCCCATTGATACTCTGAATACGCCTATGTTGATATAAAATGTCAAACACTTAATATTATGTCTAAATTTCTATGATGTTAGATGAAAAAATGTTCAAAACCACATTAAAATAACGTTCATTCACAGACTCAGCTGTCTAGTAGCTTATGGAGGCCTAAACTTGTCAAATAGAGTAAGGGGGAGCTGAAAATAACGTCACGTTTCTTTGTTTCATACCCCCCGCCAATTAATAAATGGTAGCCCCCTTCATTCTTGAAAATTCACAAAAATCAACATTGCTAATTAATTTCAAACCATGACCTAAAGCAGCATATATCAACGTGCGTTTTCGCCCCATTCATCACACACCGTGACCTACATAGGGGAACATTATCCTACACCCATGACATCCTAATAAATCAGGACGATGTAAAAGTCGAACTTTAGAACGTTCACGCTACCAGTAAATTCCTTTTATCAGAGAGAGATCTTTTTAGCATAAACTCTCGGCCCGTAGCTACACAAGGCACGGGGACCACTCCTCGTATGTTTCGCTGATATGGCTCAAGATTTCAACTCATGCATAAAGGTTCGGGATAATAGAACAAGGTCATATGCTTAACCCAGGTGGCTTTACAGGGAGGTTGCACTTATCATATACAGAGTTTGAAATTATAGTAGGAGGTCCTGAACCCCAAACTTTTGACCAGTGCCTTTAACTTTAGGACTTGATGGCCCTGCTGTCCCTCAACTATTTTTGGTGAATATTGGTGAGTCGTATTGAATTCCATACTTTATCATGTCCAATACGTGTCTATAAAAAGCAACCACTTTCTGTTGCTAACATTTCAAACACATGACACAACAGCCCTCAACTTATGATCAGGGCCCCCAACTATTTAAAGTTAAGGGCCCTGCTTGGCCCCAACTTTTTTCTGCGAGTTTCAAACACTGTCATACGCAGTCAAACCCTGAATGAAGCCGAGTTTTCCGGTGATTTTGTGCCAGCGAGTGAGAATCGGCGTTACTCGGTGCATAATTAATGAGGAGGAAGACAACAACGAGATGCGCAATTAATCAGCTTCCGCCGGCGAAGCAGACGCAAGGTGAAGACAAACTCTTCTTGTGCAGGACGACTGTCAATAGAGACCACCTCTATAGAGAAATCACCTTTATAATGTGACATCCTCTATAAAGATCGGCTTTTAAAAGGGACCATCTCTATGGAGAGACCACCTCTTAAAAGGGATAACCTCTTTAAAAACACCATCTGTAAAAAGCACACCTCTATCAAGAGACCACATCTGTAAAGATGCTAACTCTTAAAAGAGACCACCTCTATAGCAACCACTTCCATAGAGACCACCTCTACAATAGGACCACTTATCCAACCCTAAGCCAGCATAGAGACTGCCCACCGTCCACCCTTGTAGTGAGACGTTGTTGGCCCCTGTATGACGGAGCATTGCGGTGCCAACATCTCCACTACGATACAACAACACACAACCCGCTCCACACAAAGTAGGTGAAAACGTGCAAAACATGGCAAATTTATTGTTTTGTTATTATGTGTAATTACGTCTCGGTCGCGCAACGACCTGTAAATCACATGGGATGATATTTACTCTGCGTTTTTTGTTTATGATAAAATAACGGCTTCAAGTCTAGACAAAAATGTTGTGTTAAAAAGTATATGTTAGGAATTATTATTATTTACGCTGATTCTGTTAAATTTATGAAAAACTCTGTGATGAAAAACCAGGCTTTATGTAATTGTACTTATAGCAGGAATCTCACCACTATCAATATAAACATGCAACTAGATGGCAAATACAGTAAAACCACCTCTATAAAGAGACCACCTCTATAAAGAGACCATGTCTATAGTAGAACCAGTACCATGATTAAACTCCAACCGCCCATCAGACCAATCTGGCTGTCAACACCCTCCAGATACGCCTCAACATTTCAATGCATGTGTCTCTTTATAAAGGTTCGGGATGTCAGAACATGGTCATATCATAGAGGGGTTCTCTTGACACAGGGAAGCTGCACTTATCATACACAGTAGAACCTCTCTATTAGGACCAACCAAGTGGTCTCAATAGAGAGGTGGTCTCTACACAGCGATTCATTTTGGTCACTTTATGCACATTTGCGAGCATGAAAAGTGGTCCTATAATAGAAGAGGTCTCGATATAGAAGTGGTCTTTATATGGAGTTCCAACTAGAATCATTCTTCAAAATTGGGAGCGGAAAAGGTGGTCCTATAACACAGGTGGCCTCAATAGAGAGGAGGTCTTTAAAAATTGGGAGCAAGAGAAATGGTCCTATAATAGAAGTCGTCTCGATATAGAAGTAGTCTTTATATGTAGATTCCCATCAGAATCATTTTTAAGGTTTGGGAGTGGGAAAAGTGGTCCTATAACACAGGTGGTCTCCTATTGAGGCTGTCTCCCATGAGAGGCTCACTGTAGCACGATTCCCCCACCCCCCCCTGGCACGACACACCTTTGGGACCAGCCGGAATCTGGAGGCGTCTTTATGAAGGTTTGGGACGTCATAACAATTATTCGCTCTGCTCATCTCGCTGCTCATCTCGCTGCGGCGTGAGGAAACTCATCAGCGAAGCCATCAATTCTCGCCCCCGAGTGCCGTATGCTACCACATAGGGCAGTCCGGCTAATAGCAATAATCCGGCAGAAATAACACATGAAAGCGATTTCATTTTCATTTTAATGTTTTCATTTATCTTATTGTATTTTTCTTCTTTTTTTTTTTTTCTCTTTTTTTGATGCAAAGGCAACTGCATCAGTCAATGTAACTCATAGATTTGAGAAAATTTAAAAAGGAAGAATGACAGGGTAAAAAATAGATAATAAGCTTTTTTTTCCTACCCCAACAAATTCCATGTCATCTAAATCTACATTTTTGTTTTGTTTTTTCTTAAAAGAGTATGAAATTGCTGAAGCCGCTTCAATTCACATTTCCTTTAAGCTGCTAGTGGCTTTTGAATACGCATGTTAGGATTAAAACATGTAATTTTGGAACCTATTTTATATTTTTTTAAAACTTACTATAGCGTAAAAGAGAAAATTACAGCAAACATCAGACATTACCGAGAATAAATAGCACTGACAATATCATTTAAAGCATCACATAGAAAAAGCTTTTAGAAGTTTTATATGTAGGACACTTTGTTGTCATAATTTTATTACACGAGATATAGTTCAAAGTCTACTTTTAAGTTTTATTCTAGTCACGCTCTAAATTGCCAAAAACATCTTTTTCAGATGACTATGCTTTTTGTTACTATATGCTGTTTCACATTTAAATCTGTACTGTGATATCTTACTACAGACATGTATTTTATGCGAAATAAACTGTTGCAAAACAATATCACATTTCCTTTTTAACTGGGGCCCTTACATGCTTTAGAACGAGCATATTGTGATTAGGAGTCTATAGATTTCAACAGCTTTAAAAAACATGTAATTTTGGAACCTATTTTATATTTTGAAAAACTTACGATAGCAAAAAGAGAAAAAATACAGCAAACATCAGAAACTACATGAAATAAATCCAACTGACACTGACTATTTTGTCCATACCGAGCAGTTTCTATCGTGAACACGGCAGTTAAACGTCAGATATTGCCCCAAATCCCCCAAAGCCTGGCGTTATCTGTTACCATGGAAACTGCAGCTCAGGGCCGTTAACAACTCAGCCTGAGCACTGCACGAAGCAGAGAGCAGAGAACTCAACTCACACGGCAAGCAGGCTCGGTATTAAGACAACCTCCATAGGGAACATCAAGTGGGGGATTTTTTTACAAAATTTCACTTTTCAATGACTTCTTACAAAATTCAATGACCTTTCCAGGATCTTGAAAAAGTATGAATTTCGATGACTTTTGCAGACTCTGTGCGTAACCTCGCTCTATGATAAGACAATCTCTATAAAGAGACCACCTCTATAACTCATAAGTCAGGCAGCCTCTGTATAAAGAGCACCTCTAAACACCGACCACCTCTATGAAAAGATCAGTGCGGGAGGAACAAGATAAAACTCACAAGTCAGAACACATCTATAAATACACCTCAATAAAAAGACCACTTCTATAATAATAATAGACCAGTGAGAGGAAGCATGTTGCCATAGAACTCACACCGCCTCTGTAAAAGGAGCACCTCTATACACCGACCACCTCTCGAGTCTCAGACAGATATGATCTGTGTCGCCCCAAATCTCAGTCTCAATGGCATTTACTCAATGCTGTATGCAGCCAGTGTTGTATGCTCCCCAGGGAGTTGAGAAAGGCAAAATGTGGAGTGTCAAAGACGCCAATGACCTGGTGTAAATGAGTCGACTGAGCTTCTGAATAGTAGACTATAAACCAACATTTACATTTACATTATTTACATGGAGGTTGTTGATTTGGATGCGTAAATCTGGGATAGGAAGGTGAAGTTTTTCAAGATGTATGATTTTTCTCCTAGTCATGGTATTCCCTCGCATTGCTTCCACTGTTTAAAAACATCACACAATTAGTAACAGATCAAATGATATCAGGAAATAGAATTGTAACAAAAAATTTCCACTAAACATTAGTTGTACTGTATAAAAAAAATAAAATAAAAAGTGGATGGAGCAGTAATAAATTAAAGAAAAAAAAAAAGATTGCTCTACTTCACTCCAGGTGGTCATTAAATGTATTGTAAAACAAACAACAAACAAAGAAAAATAAACATAATAATAGAGTCTCTCTAGCACTAATAAATCCATTTCCTGTCGGCAATGTCTCTGTGGCGGTGGAATCTGCTGATTTATTGCGCCGTTTATCGCAGCGTCTGACTAATTACAAGACGACCAGTTTATACAGCACAACCTCTGGTATCAGGCCTCAAGTCATTTCTGAACTCAGGATGCACAAAATCAGTATTTCAAGGGTCACCACCTGTATTCCGTGGTGGAACGGCAATGTGTCTATACAAATACTGGGTGCAATAAGAAATCTAAATGAGAGCAGAACTGCCCTTTATGTATTTTTTGGTGATTTAAAGAACGGAGATTCAAAGTTATTGCATTCCAACAAGTGGGGACGACACATCAGAAAATCTCTGACATCGTGTGGAGGCGAGAGATCTTCTGATCTCTCACCCAAACCTGTATAATGACCTTTTTCTCCCATGTTTATTCATCATTTTTTTAAGATCTAAACTTTGCACTGTAGATAAATGTTCCTGCTCCGCCTTTCTGAGTCTCAACCAATCAGAATCCAGTATTTTAAACAAACGAGTGAGAATCTTGAGCGCGCTGATACAGCTACAGATGCTGCTTTCTCAAGTTCGCCGTACTTTTATGATGTTATTTACAGCGTCACTTCTGTGGGAGACACCAGGTGGTAGATTTCCACACTAATTAGTTACATCCACTGTATGATCCCGTTTGCCCGGCCACACGAAAAATCGCATTTCGAGGCAACTGTTTTTCAAGGTCACTAACCCGGGTTATCAATGAATAACGTCCATTAATTCCTGCCTGCCATGACCACTGAAGTGTGATAATCTATTCCGTATACATGCCACACTACTACCGAAGTGAGTATGTGCACTCATGTACCAGATTGACGGTCATGATTTTGGCGTGTTTCACTTCGACGTAACACACACATTTATAGCTCACTTGGTTTATTCCGTCAGCCCGGCTCATGGCGAACGGGACCATGTACAAGTATCTGTAAAAATGTCCATGTCAAAATGGTGAAGCTGTTACAGCTCTACTGTAGCGACTACAGGGTTACTACCTACTTCTTTAACAACTACAGGGTTATTACCATCCTTTTTAGCGACAAGGAGGTTACTACCCTCTTCTCCAGTGAGTAAAGGGTTACTACCCTCTTCTTTAACACCGACAGGGTTACTACCCTCTTGTTTGGCGACTACATGGTTACTACCCTCTTCTTTAACAACTACAGGGCTACTACCCTCTTCTTTGGTGACTACAGGGTTACTATTTTTACTATTACTACCCTCACCCTGATGAGAACACGACCATAAAGTCCCCTCGTCCCATCAAACACGATGCGCCCACGCTCGGTACAAAACCGACGTTTTACGACCGACTCCGATTGATTTCTGTGTTCAGTGCAATCGCCAAATTAACCCTTATGAAAAAAAGAATGAACCGTAATTAAGGGAATAATAGGCTGTGGAAGGCTGACCTGTGATATGGTGGACGAGGAAAACAAGTTACTAAATATTCCATATATTCGGGCTACAGCACTAGGTCTCATTATCTATAGTAGGTATGTAGTTTTATTTTCAGCTGTGTTCTTGATAAAAAACAATTTCATTTGATCTAGAATCCAGCCGAAAAATAAAACTATGCACTATAGATAAGAAAAGGATTAAACCCTATTAAAGGAATAATGCACAATAAATTGTATGAAAAAGAAATAATTAAACCCTAATAAATGAATAATACACTATACTCCTAATAAATGAATAATACACTATATATTCATAATAAATGAATAATACACTATACTCAAAATAACTGAATAATACACTATTATATATATGTTGTATGAAAAATGAATGAGCCCCTGATAAGGAATAATACGCTATATGCTGTATGAAAAAAGGGGTTAACGCCAATAAATGAATAATACACTATATGCTGTATGAAAAAGCCTGAGCCTGATAAGGACAGCCTGCGATCCCGATCGATGGATATTGACTGTGGCCGCTGCATATTTCATGCTGTCTGCCGATCAATACGGGAGCCGGGTCTAGTTACATACAGCTATATGTGGCCGTCTCAATGTAACTCAAACATACGCTCAAGTGACTTATGTAGTTACATACATTTATATGCGTAAATGTAACTCAGAATTTTCCGATTTTTATTCAGCGCCTTCAAGTGAAACAGATTCCACTGAAGTACGACAGTCAGATAGAAACTCTGTATGAAGACCGCCTGTGAGGCTCAAGTGGTCTAAAAATAGAGGCGGTCTCTTTTCAGCATCGTGGGTTTCACGGCTTTCCCATTCACACAGCCTTCAAAGTCCATGTTCATGGTATAAGCCGTGGGCCAACTGAGCTCATTTTAGCGGCAGTTTGTTTTCATAGAGGATGTTTACGATAAAACTGGCGACTAGCGTAAAACGCGTGCACTCCACGTATGCTTTTAAAGGTCAACCCACCAAATAATGACGTGCACCGTATTTCTATGAACATCCTCGCACGGATTACGTATTGTTATGTTTGATTAACTGCTGAACTTTTTTGGCCTCTGATGATTTGATTGGTCGAGAGCTTCTGAAATCTGTCTGCATTATTGCCGGTTTTGAATAAGGGCTTATTTCCAATAAGTAATAAGCCTGAATAGATAAGGAAGCTTTTTGGAGGTTCATGCACTCTGAGTTTGACATCTGATACTCAGTGAGGTTCATGACAGTTGTTTTATGGAGGCTTCAAGGACAAATGTTCTTATTATAGAAGTGGTCTCTTTTTGCAGGCTACATTGGTCTATTTACGTACGGTTATAATGCTGTAATTATATGGGAGTTTGGTAGCATGATAAATAGTGCTATAGAAGTTGGTCTCAGTCGGAGGTACAGTGGAACCTCTCTATTAGGACCACATTTGCGACCAGTGTTAGGTGGTCTCAATACAGAGGTGGTCTCTATACAGAGGTTCATTTGGGTAGCCACTTTATGAAGGTTTGGGATGGCAAAAAGTGGTCTTAATATAGGGGTGGTCTCAATAGAGGTGGTGGTCTCAATAGAGGTGGTCACAATAAAGCGGTGGTCTCAATAGAAGTGAGCTCAATAGAGCGGTGGCCTCAATAGAGAGGTGGTCACACTAGACAAGTGGTCTCCCCGGTACAGTCCCACCGGCTGCTGCGGTGATTACGTCACAGACAGCGAGCGGCCGGGGATTAATGAGTCTGAGTCGTCACGCGATGGACGGATCACAGCACAGCGCAGGTGGCTACAGGGGGAGGGGGGGATGAGGGAAGGGAAATATATAAACATCATATGTGCTAGCATCCGGGGTTCCTTCATTCATTCATGGAAAAACGCATACAAGAATTTGAAAGCAACAAATTTGGTGATGGAACCAGACTGTTCACTGTCATTTTGGAGACAAATTTTTAATTTGTTTGTAAAAACACAAACAACTTTATCAGTTCGGGCCGAATGACAGGTATTTTAGAGTAGAGTTGCTAAAAAAGTAGCTTTATATTCAAAATTTGTATAAAATAGTGCTAAAAGTAGTTTTGGATTCTTTTTATTAAGTGGAGTTTTATTTCATATAAAAAAAACTGAAATCAGATGAAAATGACACAAAGTCATGAAATCTGTATTTTGAACGTAGGTATGATTGGTATCCGGGTATTTTGGGGTCTGAATTCAGCATTAAAAACTGACAAATCTGCTTTACTTGGCTGGCAGCCGTGGTGTTTACTAGAGAAGTTAAATATAAACATCATATCTGAATATTTTTCCAGCTCTGGCTGGATTAGAAAAGTAAGAAAACTTGTAAAAGAAAGGCAAGGGAAGACCAAAAAGACCTGGGATGTGGTAGTGCAGAAAGATCTGGCACGTTTGGGCATCGGTCTGACAGATCCTGGTGACCGGAAGGCTTGAGGGGATGGTTGAGATGTAGACTGGGCAGCCAGGCCACACCCTCTGAATGAGGAATAGTTAGGGGCCTGCTCAAATAAACTTAGATTTGATTAATTGATTGATTGATTGACATGCATTAATAGCATTCACTTCAATCATTGGATGTATAACACAAGAGGAACAGAAGCAGCTACTTAGAATTAGATCTCAACAAACTGTTTTCAAGATACAATTTATATC
>CM032659.1:36284534-36298164 GCA_019095985.1 Streblospio benedicti | reverse complement strand
CTTCATTCATGGTTTTATACAAGAATTTGAAAGCAACCTTTAGGAACCAGACTCACTGTCATTTTGGAGACTTTCGTTCTTGTCTAAACAACTTTATCGGGCCGAATGACAGGTATTTTGGTTGCTAAAAGTAGCTTTATATTCTTGTATAAAATAATGAAGTAGTTTTGGATGCTTTTTATTAAGTGCAGTTATACTTCATAAAAAAAACTGAATCATTGATGAAAATGACACAGTCATGAAATCTGTATTTTGAACGTAGGTATGATTGGTATCCGGGTATTTGGGGTCTGAATTCAGCATTAAAACTGACAAATCTGCATTACTTGGCTGGCAGCCGTGGTGTTTACTAGAGAAGTTAAATATAAACATCATATCTGAATATTTTTCCAGCTCTGGCTGGATTAGAAAAGTAAGAAAACTTGTAAAAGAAAGGCAAGGGAAGACCAAAAAAGACCTGGGATGTGGTCGCAGAAAGATCTGGCACATTTGGGCATCGGTCTGATAGATCCTGGTGACCGGAAGGCTTGGAGGGGATGGTTGAGATGTAGACTGGGCAGCCAGGCCACACCCTCTGAATGAGTAATAGTTAGGGCCTGCTCAAATAAACTTAGGATTTGATTAATTGATTGATTGATTGACATACATTAAAGCATTAATATCTTCACCTGTCAGTGGATGTATAATACAAGAGGAACAGAAGCAGCTACTTAGAATTAGACTTCAACAATCTGTTTTCACGATACAATTTATATCTGTTAAACGAACCATTTAATATCATGATTAAGACTATTTTTCATTTGCAACCAATCCACTAGTATCTAAAATATGTACATATTTATTGTGCATATATTAGTCGAAATAAAGGCATGCTTCTTATAAATATCACATCTAAACAATGTATTTCAAGATATATTGCTATTTTCATCATGTTTTGGCCAAGACTTTTAACATAAATATCATATCTAAAGAACATTTTCGTGACACAATCTGGTTTAAGGAAGTAGCAATACGACTATTTTGGGACAAGGATTTTCAATCTACCATTTAAATAAACCAGAACGAAGCAGGAAGCTCTTGTGTCTATGGATTTAGCATTTTGATAAGTCACGTAACTTGAAAACTTTTCACTTCCCGTTTGCTAACATGTAATGAGGAGCAAGGTTGTTTACCAAATAACAAAGATATCGTATATTCATTTCCCTTCTTACAAAATCAACACACGATACCTGTATTTAATTTTGAAGCCTAGAAAACAAAATCCTCCATTAACTAACGGTCTACCATTTATTATGGCCTAGGGAATATGTAAAAATGAAACCATTATGGTACAATTTTCGGCCCCTGCTTAAATTTGGTCCCAAATGCCAGATCCAACATGTAAATTCACTACCAATTTTCCACCCCGCCTCTGTTAAATCACCCAAGATTTTCAAGCCCGACTCTGCCAAAATCAAGTTAGTTTTTTTCATACCCGCCTGGCCCCTAGTTTTTGAGGAATTGATTGCTTAAATTATTCAACTATCTATTGGCAGCTTTATTATTTATATAGAAATGTATCCGGGTCAGGATTAGCCACTCGTCCACTTTTGACGAGTAAAACTAGTGGAGGACCAATTTTTAGAAACTCGTCCTTTTGACGAGGACCAATTCTAAATAATTTGTCATACAGGTATAGAGCTTTGTGCAAGGAGGACGAGTTCATTTCTTTTGCAGGACGAGTAGATATTTGAGGGTTACTCGTCCTGCTGACGAGTAGCACTTTTCCACCTAATCCTAACCCTGTGTATGCTTTTATATTTTTCCATGGAATTGACCTGAAATGAATATTTCTATTTTGTATTTCTTTCTTAAAACCATTATACGCTTCTGGGACAACAGGGTCTAAACTTGAACTGCACAAGGTCTGTACCATTCGAGCTAAACGTTCAGATCGTTGATTAAACGATGCATATACAACATTCCTAATGCAATATACTCCAAAGTCTTCACCATCTACCATACAGAACTCAGGCCCCACATCTGTCGATCGATGTCTTACCCCATGCAATACACTAAAACAGGGTTAACATAAGTGGCTACCAGTTTTTGGCTGGCGCATGATCAATCTATATAAAGGAAGAAGGGATTTTTTTGGTCACGAAAGGCTTTTTAACCAGAAGACGTACACACTTCAAATTACGTATGTACAATCAGGACAACTTGGTGGGCGTTTATGACTACATTTCAAACCAAATAAATTATTTTTGATGACAAAAATACAAGAAAAAAAATCTTTTTAGAAATGTTTGTCATCCAGCTTACAAGGCCATGTTTGGAAAACGTACGTGATACATCATTAGTAACAAGAACACTTCAGTCCAGTGGAGTAAAAAACTCTATATTAAATTCATTTAATAAACACTACAAATGAACTTCTACCATGAAAAACTTACTCTTGCTTTATTTCATTCACATCTTGCCTACAAACCACCGAAGCCCCATTAAAGTCATATGGGGTTCGTTTTTACAACTGTAATAAACCAGACTTAGTGATCGCGAGGTCCATGCCAGTCACTGTGTGTTGACTGTTGACATGACAAACAACATCAGTGTTTGTCGTAAATATTCCTCAGCCTACGACAAGAAGAATCCGCCGTTATGCTTGTGACATTAATACTCTAAAGGCTGCACGATTCTTCTTGTCAGATCTGGTTATCTGGTTAAAAGGCCTTTACAGATTTTTTACAATTATTGATGCACTCGGGCAAATTTTTTTTCCAAGTCAAGGAATAGGAGATTTTTATGGAAACATCAGTGCAGTTGGGGGCAAAAAGAACATTTTTTCCATTATAAAATCCACATTAATGTGCATGCGTATGATCATTTTTTGTCAGAACTAGTCACAAGGCCTTTACATTTATTTGATGCACATATTTTTATATAAGAAACATGCATTTATTGAAACCAAGTGTAGTGGGGGGAAAAATTTTTTTTTTTTTTTCATTTTGAAATCCACATTAATGTCTATCTACATGTAACCAGCTCACTGGTATGATCATTTTTAGAACTGAGGCAGTAACTTTGAGATTTTTACACAAGGACCATGCCAAATGTACGCATCGTGCCCCACAGGACGCTCGTCTAGATGCTAATTCTCCGTCCATTCACCCCGTACATCGTCCGTATGCATCTCAATCAACCGTCAACTTTCAATATGTTTATATCAGATCGAGATTTTTGAGGCAGTAAGTTTACACCAGTGGATTTATTTCAAAATTCTGCTGTACATATCATCAGAAGAAATCCAATGAAATTGTATGATATACCGTATACGACCATCCAAGCGCCCATTGCCGCCCAAGGCCATTAAATTGAAATTTTCTCAAACTGGGGGGTGGGCTGTTACACAAGGGTGCAGTTACTGCATAGTTCTTATGGACATTTAAGAAAAAAAGGATGGGTGAGGGGGGGGGGGGAGGCTGTTACACGAGGGTGGGCACTTGGATGGTCATATACGGTATGTTTACATCTGGTTACTATTTCTCACAGGATCATAATTCCATGTGTATTACTAACAGTGCCCCAGACAACTGTTTAACCAGTCTAGTCTTACAGGACCAGTAATGCAAAAAAGTTACTATAGTCGCTCAAAAATGTTACTCTTCCTAATATATGTTCTACTCATATGTTGTTGACAAAAGTTGGTCGTCTGATGTACGAGTAAATTAAGATTCTGACTCGTCCCGCTGGTTGAACACTAAATCTCTGACTATACTTTGTACTTTAATTATTCAAACCCGACTTTTGCCGCATAACTTCCTTTAACCAAAACAGATTTCTATAAAATTAACATCCTTTGGTGCAGGATTGGCGAGGGTAGATAGAATTCATGGCAAAATAGCTCAAACGGTTCTATACATTACAAATACTGAAGTGTTCGCATATTTTCCATAAACTTTACAGAGCGCAGTACTTTACGTGTCATAGTGTTACATCATAAGTATCTTACGGACGAATCTCACTTACGTAATATTTTCTGAAGGGGTCAAAGTGCATAGTGTCGTGTCTTTACCCATAGGTACAAGTTCACATGTTCTTAAAAAATGCTATTTTAATGGTGTAAATAATAAAGAGAGGGTGATATTTGGTAGTCAAACAATAGACTAACAGCAAAGATATTATAGGATTCCATAATTATCTTTGCTAACAGTTAGATATTCCATTTTTCTGGACTATGATTTTAAACATTTATCTGTGGCATCCACTCTGTAAATGCATAAGTGCGTGTTTGATAGTTGTACTTTGATTAAGTATGCCATCATTATAAAGGAAATATTGTCTTTAAAAAAGCAATTGAATTTGTTGTCATTTGCTAAAGTTGTGATTGATTAATAAAAGATATGATATGATAAATAAGGCATACAACATGGTAGGTTTCCAATAACAGAATCACATACCAAGTAATAGAATAACATATTCACTAATAAAAGCTACAAATCAGTTCACGACCTTTTACACTTGACTTCTCCACACGGCTAATAGGACACTTGAGAATCTTGGCCTTAAAAACCGAGCCGCCTTAATCTCTCTATAACCAGCAAGCGAAGCCTTGATGGAGAAGTGGCGTCTCTTACAACAACCTCTTTTGGTATCACGAAAAATCGTGCCATTAACCAAGTGATTTGTTTATGGAGGTTATAAATGGGACCTGTCAACTGTTTCTCCACCATGTTCATTAATAAATCAGAGTCGTGTAATCAGGTCGTTAGATGCACTTGAATCAAAAAAAAAAAACAAAAACTGCTATAAATCTCATTTAAAAAAGACTCTTTTTAAGTTGACAAGTGTATAAAGCTAATAACGAGCTCGGACGTACTGTTCTCGTTCGGATCCCGTCCGCTCGGATCGTTTTGGTGTGAATAAAACGTTTCCGCAGCTGCTCGTTCTTAAAAATCCTCGTAACTTAGCCGTATATTTACGGCCCCAAAAGTGTGCTCGTATGTGATACGATGTGTGGGAATTTGATATATTTCTACCCAATGAACATATTGATTTGTCTTATTAGGCTTATATTTGTATTATTTGTCTTATTAGTCTGTTGATTTCGTCAAACATTTTAACCTCTATTGAGAACACCCGTGGACTTCCTTCAAGTAGTCTCAATAGAGATGTGGTTTCTTTATATAGGTCCATGTTCATCTCCAATCTACTGACTCGGCATGACTATTGTCATCTGTAAAGTCTCAAACATACAATTACCATTATACAGTGGAACCTATACTTTTAACGACACCTGTAGTTGTGTAGAAACTTTGCTTCTCCCTTCCCCATAATTTCTTCGTAAACATATTTATTGCGAATAATCGTTTAAAGATTATTTGGACAGTTGACACGTTATCTATATATAGATGGCCACATAAGAATGCAACATATCTACCTGATTGTACACAATATTTTGTGACAATACTAAATAAAACGCTATATGTGACAATGGTGTCAAATTACAATGACCTATTTGGTGTCAACGTAAGTTTAGAATGTATTAGCCGCGTTTACGTCACAGTTACACGGAAACTGGCAAACTACCGGGTATATCAACTACATTAAACATTGAGAGGTACAGTAGAACCTCCAAATCAAGAACACTCCCCAAAAAACTCGAGACAACCTCTTTAATAATACCATTTTCCACTGTCCCAGATCGTAAAACCAGCACCATGAATTAACACCTCTTTAAAGAAATCACCTTTTTATAGAGACCGCTTGTCCCAGTTTCCAGAACTATGTTCATAGAGGCTCTACACTATATTTGACAAGGATGAATATCATCGTGAACTTGAGTACTGTTTGAGATACTACATATATCGGATCGTACGTCACGAGCGATGCCTCCATTTCCGATAGCGTTTATACACCGCCTGTAAAGCACCCCGTTACAATCCCGTAGATGGGCCCTCGGATCGTAAATATCCCCATTCGGTGCATTTTTTTATACACCCTATCCCAGGTTCATTAATAAATCAGAGTAAATATCCCCATTCGGTGCATTTTTTTTATGCACCCTATCCCAGGTCATTAATAAATCAGAGTCCGTGTAATCAGGTCGTTAGATGCACTTGAAGCATCATTAATCTCATTTAAAAAAACTCTTTTTTAAGTTGACAAGTCAGCGGCAGCATGAAAACATTGTTTTATTTTCAAACTATTAGAAGAGTTATTTGTTATCAGATATAGATGTCATCACGACATATTTCTTAAGAGATTCTAATCAAATTATTTTTACAGTTAAAACAGCTTCAATATCAACATATGAAAAGGTCATAACATGATATATTCCTGCTTACGTAAAAGGAAATGGTTACGTAGATTATTTCATAACACTTTATTGTTATATGGCTTTGGCATTTTTCCAATAACAACAAGAAAGTAAAGTTACATAACAATATTAAATTATAAACTAGGTCATTACTTGGACATCTTTCCAATAAAAAATATTCAACGACAAAGTTAGATAACCAAATTAAATAATTCAAAATAAATATATTTTTCAGATTTATCTTGATAATTCAACTTGAATTTCCATTTTAAAAAACAAGCACAAACAACACAGTGAAGCAAAAGACAGCTGGAGTCATAAAATACAAAACCAAAACCCCAAAAAGCTTGCCACTGTCGACATTTCACCAGTCACCCTCAAAACCCTTCTGCCCTTCAACAGACAAATAAGCCGCCTGCCTTTCAACAAGACCATATTTACAATCGCACAAATACCATTATTACATCAATCGAATTTGCCCCAGCGATTTGGCTGCACTTGAGCAATACTTGGGATGGTTCGAGCGTCGCTGGGTCAATCATAATGTCCACGTGCAGCACCGATTTCTCGTTGTGAGCAAATAACGTAAAGTGGCTGTGGCATATGATCCCTCCCATAAAATAAACATGTCCATTTGAGATTTTGCGTCTTATATGTGGAGAGGTGAACTCGATTGAAGAAATTAGTGAACAAACATTTGATTTTGTTGTTTGATTGGATTTGCTTCGTTTTACATTTGGGGAATTTAATAGCTAGAAGAAAAAAACAACAAGTTTTTCTAACTTCATGTGAGCCACAATATCTGAGTTATGACAATTTGACAGTCAGACATACATCGCATAACCACATTACATCACAAAACAAATCCACAAGTTTATCATTGACCCTAATCGATGTTAATTTTACACAATTCATAATCATCGATTAATGATGAGTTTGTTATGTAAATCAATGTACCTTCAATTTATACGCCCCAGTAATTGTGCGATAAACAAATCAATAATCAGCTTATACAAGGGCAATAAATAATTCATGTTATCTAACAAAAAATCAATATTCTGGATCCAGTGGGAAAAACGCTTGGTGGATTTACGAATAAGGAAGCAGTGTGGCTGTGGTGACCAGACATTTTTGCTGTCCTTGACAATAACTTATACATTTAATTACTCATCTAATAATTGAAACTCAGAACAAAACAAATAAAATGAATGGGAACTTTCTGTTGTAAGATTTTAACATGAAATTCTGAGGTTACATAATTCATTGTTGGTAATTCAACGGTGATCAAATGACATAAAAGATTGACAAGATCTCGTTTAAAAGACTTTACATCATGTCTTTATCAAATGTAAATAGATCTATGCCTAGAAAATCTAGATCCAGAGTCTCATTCTTTCAATCAGGATTTCTCTATAATTCGAGTAGACTTCATTTTGACTGGTAATCCCTATCAAAAATTTTTCTTTGATCTAGTGTTTCACAAAATCCATCAAATAAACAAAATCCACCAAATATTCACCCAAATAATGTGCATTGGCTGAACTCAAGCTCAGGACCCAGGTGTTCGCTCGACTTATGAAACAGGGATTCATGACATGAATGTCGGACATGGGGAGTTCCCATTCATGTTTGACAGCTTCATATTATTGTCGTATTCGGTAAATTCTATCCGCTGGATTTTCACCAAATTTGGGCAAAGCAAAAACAATAGTTCCAAGAAACTACTCGTACCTTGTATAGTTTTGGTTCCAGCCAAAACAACGCAAAATCCAAGGATTTCTATGAGAGATATTCCAAATATTGATACTCCTGCGGCCATGTTCATTTTTAGACTGTTACTCGTAAACCTCGCTCTGCTCTGACCAAATATGGAAAGCACCTGTTTTTTAGTGGACGGTGCCTTTTTGAGCAGCCACTAAACATAATGCAAACGACATCATTTTAAAATTAACCCTTTCATTATCAGCCGTATTGTATAAGTGTGTTTGATTGAAGAACACTGGCAAGATGGGAATAAGTCTAAGCACTTAGTATATGTTTTTTAATTAAAACAAAAACGTATAGACAGAAGGATGGATGTTATGTCATGTTAAAGAAAGTTAAAGACTTACCATCACCAGATTTTTAAAAACTGAAATGGCTAAATGTAAAATATAGAGTTGATTTTTTAAGTGTAAATTTAATGTGCAATACATGTATGTTTAAAGGCAGTGCACCCCCATACTTTTCATACTTTCATACTGATATTTTTACCTTATAGAGTACAGTTGCTTTTCCATATCTGTGATAAATTTATTATGTGTTATATTTGTGTATTTATTTATGTTCGTGGCCAATGTTTCTTGTCAATATAATTTAAGGTCCACTATGGAAATAAGAATATACATATATGTATAAAAATTTTAGTGCTCCTTATTTATTGCAGTGTATAATGTGTTTGTCTTTTGTTTGTGGTGTATCTGTGATAAATAAAATATTTTCAATTCATTTCAACATCTTGGTATAATAATTACTTCAAAACTAGATGATGATGATATATGTCATATGCATAGGCTGGTCCAGCCTCCCTTTTCCCACCAAAACACTGCATTTTACTCAAGACCCCAAGAAGTTAGATGAACTAGAAGAGATCACCAGTCAAGTGCAGGAGGAGGTCATATAGTAAAAATGTGATTGGTGATTTGCCCTAAATCTTGAGTGTGAAGTGTGAATTGCCTGTATTTAAGTGTTTGAAATGTGATGAAAATGTGATACAGCCTATTCAATTACAATGTCTTGTGATTGGTGAATGGCAATAAAATGTATTGGTGACTGGTGATTTAGGACAAAAATGTTGGTGAATTGATTTTCATCAAGGCTGTATACCCCCCTCACCCAGCAGGGTTGCTGCATGGAGCACAGGGATCTCAACCAACAAGTATCCAAGTTTTTGTTTAGGGACCATTCAATATGATAGGGTGGGGTAGAAGGATTTTCCAAAAATGCTGTGAAAAAATCAAAAGCCCCCTTCAAATCTCTGAAAAATTTGTAAACCCCACTCAACTTCATGTGATAAAAATTGATGCCGCCCCCCCGCCCCCCCGGGCCCTCCTTAACAGTTAAAGTTATGCTCAGTGGGTGACCAAACGAGTATGCTTGCATAGAAACAATATGATGTGTTACGTGCATTATGAAAGTGTCTTTCATTTAACCAGCATATTAGAATATCTAGAGCAATTTAAATGCACGACATAAACAACCGGCTAAAAACCCATCAAAACACTTGTTCTAAGGCAAGAAATGTAAACCAAATGATTTTCGTCAGACGTAACTCGCACGGTGCCTGTAAGAAGTCGCCTATATCTGATATGTTAAATTTGACGTCCGTCTTCGGAAAGCCAAAGGTACGTCTGGCGAAAAATCATTCGATTATGTAATATCACGTGACCTTGTGTTTTAGCTGACAATATTTAACAGTATTTTCATAGGTGTAATAAATATTAAACGTGAAAATTTTTAATCTTATTTTCCTTATACTTCCAATGGAAAAGATATCGTTTATTGGTCCTGGATTTTATTGAACACATATATTTTTGACTGAGCATTATCTTTAACGGAATCATTGTCAGTTAACCCAAATCCTATTTGATGGATATCCATAATATAGGAAACAGAAAGTTTTAGTACAGAATCTCAAAAATAGGGGTAAATTTTCAGTGAAAAAATTGAGAGCCCCCCTTCAAACATTGTGGCAAAAGTTCAGGGTCCACTGTTAAAAAATCCTCCTACCCCACCCTGTCATTAATACTGAATGGTCCCTTTGTTTTAAGTTTGGCAACCTGCCATCTGACTAGGCGACGACTTTAGTAAATAAAATACTGTAAAACTAGAAATGTTTGCGCACGATTTAATTTGCGAATTTCGTGGATAGGTGCAAAAATCCAAACTTAAATATAGTCAGCAAACATTAATAGCCTATGTAGAGTAGGTCCAGGATGAACCAAAATCGCAAAATTAAGTAGTCACAAAATAATTTATAAATGAAAATCGCAAAATTTAGTAGCCACAAAATATTCTAGTTTTACAGTAGATCACATTTTATTTATTTTGAAAGTTTTTGGACATGAATAAATAGCAAAGAAAACTGAAGTAGTCTAAATTCTTTTATATCTAGATACATACTTTCTGTTTAAAAAGAAAACAGTGACTAGTGTGCTTTAAAAAAGTCATTTAACAAAAGATGCTTCTCAAAAATATATTTATTTGTTGCAAATATAACAGTAAAACACAAGTTTTTTTTTTTTCAGTTGACACAGAATGCCATATTTGATGCATTTTTCAATTTTCATTTGATATGAAAAAGTAGTAAATAGAAGATATTTTGTGCTTTACAAGAAAGGTTTACAAATGTTACATATTCGGACATATATATAGAGTAATCTTTCATATGAAACAAACCCAAATGATTTTTTAATTCTATATTCTCACAGTTCAGTAATAGTATTAAGGGAAAAATTCAATTATATGAACTTAAGTTCGCAGTTAATAACTCACTTTTTTTATTTTAGAACCTAATGTTCTACATACCTGTAACCATTTTCACAGAAATCTCAAAAATTTCAATAGAAGAAACGATTGCCCCAGATAGTTGAAAGACATTTGTTTATTTTCATAAACCACTATGTAAAACATACTTTATGAAAGTGCATTAAAATGCTTTTATAACAATAATTTACGTGTGTGTGTGTGTAAAAGTAAACTATCACAAAAGTAACAGCAGCTGAAAAAAGCTCATTTACCGACTTTGCACAATAGTGCTATCATAAAAAAATTGTGACGGCATATCATTAATAAAACAACCATCATGAACATTAGAGCAATCATACAGACAATAAACAATATGGACTTTAAAATTCATCCCTGACTATTACCAATAAATTGTGGTTCAAAAACTATAACAAAAGCAATAAAAAAACAAAAAAAAAACATCACAAACATTATTAAAAACAAACACATAGTCATTAAACAATGATATGGGCTTTAAAATTCTGTCTCTGACATAGAAAAGCTTGAAATAGGTCAACATCATCGTCGTCGTCCCAGAATGATGCTGACTGACGTGGCAGTCCTCCGAAAGTGAACGAAAAGTCGCGGTTTTGAAATATCCCGCGACCAAGTGATCGAAGAGGCGGCGGCGAGAGCAAGCGGCGAGTCACGACAGCCACTGGATGCTCGGTGTCGTCAAGTTGCAGCTCCTCGCTTTCTTCCTCGACTTCTCTCTACAGATAGAACGCACAGGGTCTACATTACATCTATGTTTTTACCTATCACTGCACACAGTTTTCTGCGTCCAACCACGATCACATTTGAAACAAAACAAGAGACAGTGCGTAATGTTGATACGATATCAATACATGGTACAACGGTAAAACTGCCGTTGCCATATTCACAGCGCGATGGCGATTCATGTATTGGTCGTTCACATATTTTTCGGTATACAAGAAAAATGGAGTTTACTCATTTCTGAATCCTACCACAGTAATAATGTATAGTTATCCAGAATCTGTTTTTCAACCTATATGTGGACATACAATACGAATCTTCGACTATTATGATACTTTTGTTATTTACATGTTTATTTTTATCACGGGAATTTTCCTTGTCAACTTTTCTGCAGAAATGAGTATTTGATTTTTTAACGTTTCTGACGTTATTTACATTATTTATGTTATGAACGCAAGATTTTACAATGAGCATAAGTTGTTTTGGTCTTGAGTCAAGAAACTCATCACCTGTTAAACTATGTTATTTTGTTCTCATTGCTTATTTAGGCTTCAATAATTCTATTTCAAGTTTATAAATATATATAGCATGGAATGATTCGCTATAATCGGCGATAATTAAATTTAAAATTTCGTATGAATTATATCAGAAATGCAGGGCTCCCTAGCTAGACTAGAATCACGTGTGCTTTGCAAAACGTAAACAAAAGATGCCATGATGTTGGGTGAAAATTCAAATATTGTCGATTCAGGAATATTTTCTCCTTGCCTACAGTTGTAAGGAAGCTTTTGTTACTTAGTTTGTAGGGACATATTAGGCTGTGAAATACAGTTTTAGCATGCTGGATGTTGAACATGAAAAGCAAAAACACAATATTTCTTGTATACCGAAATATATGTGAACGACCAGTAACTCTCCTAGAAACTCGACTATTACGCTTATTGTGTGTACTAGTGTCATGAGGTCTCATAGTGCCGGCGTAGATTTTAGCATATTGATTCTAGAGAGCATATAATTCTTATGTATAACAAAAGTATTATGGCATATTTCGGTTAAAAACCACCAACTAATTCACTACCGTAATCCCCACAAATGACTACCGTAACTCTCAAATGACTAGCATAACTTCAAATCTATCTGAATACGAATTATTAACCTGTATATATTCAAAACGGCATCAACAATAAATATTGTTTTAAAGCTTCAAATCAACATTAAAAAATGCAGTGACTGGTATACAAATTCCCAATTGACATGACAAGATATTCTTTTCTTAACACAAGACGAACTGCATGAAGATGATCCTTTATCATGTGATGAACGATATTTTCTTTTTTTACATTTCTTAATTTTTACAATAATAGCAGATATAATTTCCTTTCATTGTTATCTGCAATAACAAATTCTGAATGTAACACCTCTAATACTGACAAGATTCAACAGAATAGAAACTGAAATTAGTCAATGCCATAATTTGTCATCAATCAAAACAGATGAGTGTTTATGTCCCACAGTCACAAACACGAAAGTATATATGCAGTGAACGTAACCATCATTATCTATCCTACATCCATTTACCGGATACTACCATTATTCTTACTAATTCGTTCTTCAAGATCATATTTTTACTAGGTTTGGCCAAATGCATGTACAATGACATGAAACTATTAAATTTGACATGTGGCATGGGCAGTCTTGTGCATCTCCCGCCTTATCCTTAACCATCTGGAAAAAGGATGCCATTCACAGGCTCAGAGTGCACATAGAGCAAATTGAGACAGTTTTCGACAGGGTAAGATTACTACAAGACACAAATAGAAAGCTATTTTCTACAGAATATATGTCAAATACAATATTTTCTTAGCTGTGAATTAAAATATGTTGTTTATGTATCATTGTATAACACACTGGACATGTTTTTCGAGTGACACGGCACGAGTCCGAAAGGACGATAAACATTTCATGTTTTTTTGCTAGTTCAAAATCTTGTATTTTTAACAAGGAATTTTTTGTCAGCCAGTGTGTTTTTTTTTCATATCAGCATACATCTTGCCCGTAAACATGGGATTC
>CM032659.1:36263175-36284434 GCA_019095985.1 Streblospio benedicti | reverse complement strand
GTTAGTTGTGAATTAAAATATGTTGTTTATGTATCATTGTATAACACACTGGACATGTTTTTCGAGTGACACGGCACGAGTCCGAAAGGACGATAAACATTTCATGTTTTTTTGCTAGTTCAAAATCTTGTATTTTTAACAAGGAATTTTTTGTCAGCCAGTGTTTTTTTTTTCATATCAGCATACATCTTGCCCGTAAACATGGGATTCTTTAAACATCAAAAACTGGTGAAAATCAAATTTCAAAAAAGTAAATTAAATATTTTTGTTTTTTGGACGACCCAGAATATCAGCTGGCCGACTAGCGTCTTGACGTAGGTCGTCCGGTTGGGCAACCGAGGTTTTAGAATTACTGTGCTGTGTCATCAAAGCGCAAAATTTCATAGGCATATCCAGTGAGGGGTGCCACCCCTTTTTCTACCAAAATACATTCCTTTCATAGGACGTTTGCCATGTTAGCTTGCTTGCCTTAGCGAACAGAGAGAGAAAGAATATACAGTAGAACCTTCAATTAAGACCACCTAACACTGGTCCCAAAGGTGGTTCTAATAGAAAGGGTCTACTGTAACAGGGTCAGGATTCGCCACTCGTCCGCTCGTATTGACCAGTAAAAACTTGTGGAGGACGAGTAAGAAGTTTTAACAACTCGTCCTTTTGACGAGCAGCAATTCTGGTCATTCCGCATACAAATATAGAGCTTTGTGCAAGGACAAGTACATTGTTTTGCAGGATGAGTAGATTTTTGAGAGTTACTCGTCCTGCTGACGAGTAGCACTTTTCAACCTAATCCTCAACCTGCTGTAATTGAATTCACAAGCACACATGGAAAACCCGCTACAAACGCGCCGACTTACGGAGTGGTATCCACGGTGACTCGAGTTCATCATCTGGTGGAAGACACGCGGCTCCAGATCGGGATCTAGTGCTCGGCGTCAGCCTGAAACACGCAATCAGGGTGAGGATTCGCCACTCGTCTGCTCGGATTAGCTAGTAAAACCTTGTGGAGGACGAGGACACTGTTTTAGCATGTTTCTTGTATAAAATTTATTTGTTGCATGATAGATAAAATACCACGTTCGTGCTGAATACGTAGATGCGTGATGAGAGGCACAGTTTCTTATAATATTGACCTTGTTTTCTGCTGCTTTATAAATAAAAAATAAAATCTAATTCATGTTGGTCCAAATTTATTTATACATGTTTCAACACCTCCAGTGTCCTTTTCAATTTAAATTAAAAAACTTCAAATACCAGTTCCAAAAACACAGAATATTACAAAACCAAACAACAATGCCAATCAAATTTTAAACCATCTCTATACCAAAATATCATATTTTACCAAATTATACCAATAGACGCCCACCACTCCTTGCTCTAAGAGACACATCTTCATCACACATACAACCATTTTCTCAATCAATCATCTCTGCTTCCATTTCACACCATATCCTCCTTCACCTATCATCTGTTACCTCAGTATACATTCTCTGCACAATGTACTCACATTTACACTACTAATTAATTAGTTGAAACATGTATAAATAAATTTGGACCAACATGAATTAGATTTTATTTTTGATTTATAAAGCAGCAGAAATAGAACAGAAAACATGGTGTTTGGTTTGAATTCTTACCAGAACCAACGCTGCACAAAGCCTCCCTTGTGGGGGACCACATTGCACTGGAAGATGTAGTGGTAGCTCTCTGGGGATGACCTGGTTCCTCTCCACCGCCTGAAACAATCACCGAGTTATTCCATGTAATCAGAATCACGCGAAAGAGTCCCGTTGAAAAACTGTCAGATATGCATTGCTACAATGCTTCAACTGTCCACCGTCGGTGTTGGGCAAATTTAATCATGTTTGGTATTGGTGATGTTGTGGACCAAATCTCAAACATTTATATTCATATAAGACACAGCTGAGTGTAGTAGACAATGCACACTGTCTTCAAGCAACAGATCTCTTTTGACAGAGAACAACTAGAGTATACAGATTTTCTGGACCAAAATAATACATGTTAGCACGCTGACACAAAGCTGTAACAGGCTTGTCAAAAAGTCCCTCTTCATTTCTTGCGAAAATGCAAGTGTCGAGTGAAATTTTATACAATCTGAGCAGATTTTATCATTGTTTGCTGTTTTATGTTATGCTGCTGTGGTAGAGTATAACTTACCTCAAAAGCCTGCTTGTTGGAGTATAGGACTCCCTTGTACTCGCAGACGTACTCGTTTCTGTTGAGGTCTCGTGCTGCGGCCACACCCCGCCCCAATCCTGGCACCGGGACCACCTGGGGCAAAACATCCACTTAAAGAAAATCTGATTCAAATAGTTTCAAGAGGCTTTTAGAAAACTCAAATCATTTTACCCAAGTATTTTATTGTGTCATTATTTTCAATTGTACACTCATTTCAGCAATATTTTTTACAAATTTTATAATCTATAGCTTCATTATTCAGAAACATAATCAGGAAGTTGTTGTTGACTGGCTGGATTAAGATTGGTTTGCATTGTGGATCATTTTTTATTTCATTTAATTTGCTTTGTTTTACTAGTGTGAACGAGCTATAAACAGCACCTATTATTACTCTGACCTCCTATGTACTGTGTGGAAGCACTATGTATTGATCTCCCATGTGTCTCTGGTGTAAAGACGCCTTTATTGAAGCCACATTATCCATGATGTGACCAAACGTACCTCGCACCGAGTGGCTTCGGTGTGCCGGTCCATTTCCTTGCGGTACAGTGTGATATACGCACTGGTTGTGTTGCCGACCTTGACCGGGTCTGAGGTCTCTCCTCTTCACTCTCATCATCACTGCAAAAAACATATCACTGGCTTCATCAACTCTAGGTATTTGATACTGCTATGAATTGTAATTATTACAAATGACGATAGTCTAATGAATGGAAAATATGTGAAGATTTCTCCAGTCAATATTTGGCTTTTTTGACATTTATTCCCATAAAGAATGTATTTCTGGCTTTGTTAATTTGCGATTTCAAACAAGTAGGTAAATTGGCATGTTGAAATTCCTATTATTTTAGGCTAAAAAATAATCCTTATCCAACACGAAATGCCGTCAAACGGGTAAACAGCAAAAACGCTGCTACTGTAATAATATTGTGGTTGTGGAAAAGAGGATCAGCACATTTGTGGCACCCATTGGTTAATGTTGTCAAGATTCATATCATTGTAAGGCTTAGGGAGGACGCTTGAGAATAGACAGAAAGGCCACATTCTCTACGTAACATTTTATCCACAACATACGAATTGTCAGTGAACTCCTCGCCTTTAGTTTTCATGATTGGCAGCTGAAATTCCACCCCAAACTGCGAAATGCCACAAATAAGTCGATAAACTAAAACTTACATATCTTGCTGAATAAATCTGGCTGATTTTGGCTTCTTCCTTCCCTCCTTGGGCACCTCAGCACATACACCAGCAGTGGGGGGACGAAAAAAACTGTCAACACTTAAAATCTCTGTATGAACTGAATGATTGTTGTCGATTTTCATGTTTGACAGTCACCAAATCTGGACCGGTCTGCTTGTTGACAGCAAAAATAAGTAAAACTTACTTTGATTTCCACACTGTCCAAGCTGAAGTGTAATAAATTCACGCGGCATTCTGTGTGCTTCTTCTTATTGCACCAATATGATAGAGAATTAACAACAATCATCCACCACTGAAGAAGAAAATAGAGTGAAACAGCTTAATATTTTGAAAATGTGCCCTCAAGTTTAAAAATGGCGGGCTTTCTCGCAGGTGGTTCTCGTGGCTATGTGAAAATCTTAAAGGTATTTTTTGTCATCCATACATTTATTCTTTGTTTTATATTTTTCAATTATATTTACTAGACAACTATCAATATTTGATATGTTAATAAGATATCTTTGTTGAAATTTAAAAAAAAAAAAGATTTTGAAAGGTAATTGGCTATTTAAACAAACCCGTGTGAATAAACTGAACGAATTCGAGTAGAAGGTCTCAGACCACTAATCGTAATATATGATTTTTTACTATGCATGTTCTGTCTATATCGCTGCTATTATTTTGCGTAAAAGTATATGATGTTGCTGTGTAATGCGTGTGGTTTGGGACTTTTCAATCATCAAAAAACTTTTGAAAGATGGTTCAATGGCCTGTCTGTGTCACTTTCATTGCAGTGTGACTAAGGAGGTAACCTATAGATACGAGATGTAAATCTCGAGTTTTTTATATCGTGAGAAATAGTCACAAATGCCTCAGTGCTGCCATCTCTATGAGCATCACAATGCAAACAAACACGTCAGTGCTGCCACCTTGTGATTAAGGTAGTCACAATGCGAACAAATCTTCAGTGCTGCCATCTGCATCGGTCAATCAGTGCTGCCACCTAACAGATGATAATCCTATATACTGTGATGACACCTTGTGTAGATCAGATAGCTCAGCCTTGTTGTTCTTTCTCTGCACTAATTTGATTTTCATTTAAACTTTCAGTAGTTCCCACCCGGCATCATTCCACCTATGATCATGCTAACAACAAAGCTCCGGGAACAAAACATGTCAATCTTTCAACTGCTGTATAAATGCATGAAAAGTTTATAAACGTTACTTAGTAAAGCCTATTTATGTTAAACACATTTACTTGAGCAATGTATATTTTAAAATATTTGTTGTTTCTGTGTAATAAGGATGGGTAAGTATATTACATGTATGTATAACTGTATGTATGTATTATCTATATGTGGCTAATTTTCTAAGATAAATAAACTTGATGTTTCAATGGCTTTTCTTGCTTTATATATAATGTTGGAAATACATTAGACATATCTATGGTTTGTGTTTTTTATTGACAATTAAAAATATACTAAATTTAATTAATACTATACAATTACATATACTAAACTATTACATAAACATAAATATACATTACATACATGTATAAATATATTAGATTACATACACGTATACATTACATATATACAATAGACAAAATTAATAATATACATACATTACATTGACATACATATTACATACATTTATAATCTGCCATAGACGGCCTTTACTATTCTGTCCATAATATTTTTCTTATCGTAGGTCTTCAAGTGAAGCCCGGCGTATTTGCCTGGATAGTTGAAAAAATTACTTTTAACAACATTGCCCCTGCGGTGACAATTGTTTATGACATAGTCTTTATTTAAGATCTTCCTCCCTTGATTTATTAAACAAACTGTATCATTTAGGGCTTCTTCTGGAAGTGGGAAGGTTTCCACTTCATATATCCGCCCATGTGTTTGGAGTTGTACCATTGTTTGTATTACATGGCAATTACTTCAGCAGCAGTTTTTCACCGTAGAATGTCATTGCATCCTGCCAACAGAACAACCAGTGACACACAGATGTTATATAGCTCTATACTTATTCTTCAACTTGTGTTTCATTTTTTCTCTATAATACAGGAGCGTAATAAAAAGACAATATTGATGGAGGCAGCCACTATTGGCTTATAGTGATAATAACTATATAGAGTTTTCTCTATACTACGTGTGTGCGTCCTCATACCAATATTTTCTATACTTTATGACCATCTTTCGTATCCATTTATCATATTCATTATCATAATAAAGAATTAGTCGTGATAATCCTTTTTCCTTAAAATTTCTGCACATAAACAAGACATAATATGAGGGCTTTGGACCTTAAGCAACTGCTTATGTATACACACTATTGTATTGTTAAGTATACTTTTCTGCTTTTATCTAAAAATTATTGGCTTGATATTTATTCTGAAATTACGGCTGAAAAGAACTCGTTACACCCCTTTGGATGTGCTATCACATGACTCCAAGCTTTTAGAAATAACAAAAATGCGGTGGACTTGACTTTATTCATGCCCATTGCCGTCAAAGTCAGCTGTAGCCTTGATCAATTTAACGCTGACGTACATGCTCTCGCAAACATAGTATAGAAAGCCTAAATGAATGAGGCTACATGTAATTGCTGTGCTGCCAATTATAGTCAATCATTTGTGTAAACTGTGTAATTTACAAAATAGTATGCTGAAAGTGTTTTGGAAACATTTCAGCTACATAACTCTTTATTCTAAAGGTTTTATATTGAATTCTATTGTGAACAAAGTCATAGCTCCTGCACGCCTTGCCGGGTTCACACGGCCGAAAAGACGGGTTAATGGCGCCCTTCACGCGTACCCCGCGTGAGCGCAGCCCTCATGGTTTGGACTCCCCAAACCGCACTCCTCCTTGTGTTCCTGAGACGTATGCGAACACCTCACACCCGGGCTCTCCGGCCTATAGCCGACGCCTCGAGGGAGCCTCTCGCCACTTGCTGTGTGAGGTGGTGTACAAACTCCTGGTCTCACGGAAGGCCTCTTGCGGGAGGACTTCGCACCAGTGCTGACACGCGTGACAGCTCCTGCTGTGCACGAACGCGGGTCCTTCAGTCCACGTAAGGTGAGTAGACGTCCAGGAGTGAGGAAGCCACAGGCTGGACCTCAGTGATGTGTGAATGTGGGCCTATTCCCTTCGGGAATAGACTGACAGTGACAGCCCTACCTAGTGCAGTCCGTACCTGCTTAGTCAGAAGCTAAAGCCCTAATGGCTTCTTCAGTACTAGGTGGTAGTGTACTGGTCGTAATCCTACAAGTGGCCATAGTAATAACGAAACAACCTGACAAGGTGTGTGTAACATGGGAACTTATTCTTAGTCCAGTGTAACCTTTGTTACCTACTTTATACTGAGCGACCACCGAATGTGGCCGCGCACTGGATTCCCTTACAGAAACTGGTTTTGTTACATAATATGTATTTCAGTGACAAATAAAGTACACATATTTTTGAGAATTCAAAGTACTTTATTATAGCATTTTGAACTAATTTTTGTGTATAAAATAAACATGGAGAAATCAAGTTTACATCAAATTAATTTAAAAAAATCAACATTAACATTTAACTAAGGTTATATGAGTAAAAATATTGATGGATTGACATATGTTTATATTTTAAACAGGATGATAAGAAAAAGTTCAATTACTTATTGAGCTTTCGGCAAATGGTCTTGCAAGACCTTTTTCTTATTATCCTGTTTAAAATATAAACATATGTCTATCAGATCCAGCGGAAAGATTTAAAATGTATCTTTAAAAAAGATGATGCTCAAAAATACTGTCTTCTAGTTCTTTGAGTTGTTGCACATTCGGTGGAGGTTTTTAGCATGGAAATCCAAATGTTCTTTCTTCTTTTCCTTATAGCTTAGATTTTAGTAAGTTCGTAAGAACTAAGAAGTAAGTTACATATGTGTGTGCGCGTGCGTGCGTGTGTGTGTGTGTAATACATATCATTAATTATCTTTGCATTTTGAGTCATGCTAAATGCACCGTGACAGAAAGAATAAACGCACTGCCTTTATTTATTTAAGGGGCTACATTCGTTTCTCCATGTGTGGTTGACAACAAGGCTCAGAGTTTCAGCTACCTGCCTCTTCTATCCCAATGAACATTCACATCAGGGCCTCAAAAATACATAAATGTACTATCATTTAGCATTGTGGCCAACTTCTTATTATAAGGTGAGTAAAACTGTTGGAGTAGATTCCTGGTGGCATTGCTTATCGATCCGAACGCAGCATAACTTGTTTGAGAACCACCGTTTAATACACGTTTCCTGGACATCTTTTCCACTAGTGAGGTTTCCAGGGGATCTGTTTAAAGAGAAAAGATCATATCAAATCATGCAGAGAGGAAAAAAAAGACTTTCTGGCATAGGCAGATCCAGGGGGCGCCCCCTGCGCCCCACCCTTCCCACCAAAATGCTTCATTTTCATAGGGGTTTTCATGAAATCCCTTAAGTGTGGCCCCCCTTTTCCTTAAGTAGCATCCCCCCCTTTTTTTCCGAAAAACTGTATGTGCCTATGTCTGGAATTTACCGAACTAAATTTCTGGTGGTTGAGGGATGGAATTCCCTCTCCTAAGTCGATTCGTATGCTCAGCAACCATGCTACTTGCAACAACAGCCTTCCAATATATCCCGAACATATTAGAATAGTAAATCTTAACGGTGGGCAGTGAAGTGAATGGCGCAACGACTGCAATCATAAGACCTCTGTATTGTGTAAGGCAAATATTCAGCAATATAGAGGGGGAACTACGTTCTATCAATGTACTTAGAGCTGTAAAATACTACAAAAGTTCTCACCTACTTCAAGGAAAGCGAATATCTTTTCAAGCACTCCCATTCTGTCTTTGGCATAGTCCTCCATTCGTACAACTTTTATTTGATCTCTACCAAAAATATGAAACCAATCTTCTAAAAATTCTGCATACATCCCCAATCTAAGCCGCACCTAAAACACAATGTTTTTTTAATGTTTTATATATTTTTTTTTTTTTTTTTTTTTTTTTTTTTTTTTTTTTTTTTAACACAATGTATCATACACAGTCCACTCCGGGAGAGGGGGTATCATTTCTCTATCTATATATAAATACGTTAACACCAACTAACCACTGGATGCCAGTATGTTCCTCTTGGCGACCCATATAGTTTACTGTACATACACATGCGTCTAGTGTTTTTAGTGAAACAGTCCTGCAACCACACAATCCCCTTCGCAACACGCCTTTCAAATTCCTGACGATCGCGGTGTCCGAAGAACAAGTAATCTGATATCAGTCTGCAAATCATGATATGATAAGACCAAGGCAAAAATGTTGTGGAAGATGAATATCATTTTGTTATGCAATGCAATCTGTACGAAGATCAAAGATATGAACTTATGCAACATTTACATAGTATTTAGATGATGATTTTTATAATTCGAATGAACAAGATAAGTTTATAAGTATCATGCAATGTGGAAATTTCAAAGTGATAAAGATTTTATTTAAAATGTTCATGCGTAGGTTACTATATGTTTAGTAATGGCTTGATTTTAAGTAGACATTTTGTGTATAACTTAATTTTAATCCGGCATGGTGTATACTTTTTAATATGATAAAAGAATTGTGGTTGCAGGCTAAATGGAGGTGTTTTAACTACTATAATAAAGGTTTTTAAAGTAATGTATTAGTATATAATGTATAATAGTGTCTATTATGCCAAATTTGGCAGTATGTCTTTATTGTAACAATAATTGAATTCACTGTTTTAATGTTTGTACAAGGACATTTGACACTTACATAAACACTTTTACCACCACTACTACTACATACATACTTCAGAGTACACCTTATAATGGTCCCTTGCTATATAAAAGATGCTTGCCTTTTGATTGGGTCTCTTACGATGACAATGATCCGCGCCTGGGGAAGGACCCGATGGATATAGTGCGGCACGAGCACCTGAATCTCAGAATGGCCCTCGTTCTCAGGCATTTCTAGAGTCGGCCAGTTGTCCCAAATAGTCGTAGTACTGCCTTCGCCTATACATAAATGTAAAAACTTGTAAATGTGGTGGTTTATAGTCATGACTCTAGTGCTCTCACGATTTTACATATTTACACCAGGTCATTTGGCATCCTTGTCACACTATATCCTTCTCAACTCCCCGGGCAGTATACAGCACATCGGCTACCGTAGCGCAGACGTGCTAATCACTCACATATGCATTCACTCGCCTGACCTGTACCTATTTAACGTGTAGGTACCACGGAGCAGTGTGCAACCTGTTAGAGGTAGGTTTGCTCAACACCCACCATCGCAACCGTCCGGGAATCGAAACCGCGACCTTATGGTCACGAGTCCAACTCCCTATCCACCCGGCCATGGAAGCACAGATTATGTTTCCACCAATAAAGTAATAGTAGAATCTGACTTAGCTCCAATATATTAGTGATTTAGATCAGATCAGCCTTCTCACCATCAATAGATGCAACATTGGTTATTGTCCATGTAGTATTACGATTCGTGTTGAATAATAAATGCATCATCATGTAACCGCGATTGTATACCTGTGATGTAGTTATGGAAGTCTTTGCCAATGGTGTGATTCTCTATCTGCTTTGTGGCTCCATCAAAATTTTGAATATATGTATCGATGCTGACATTCCCTACATAGACAATCAAAACACTTGTTTAATATGGAATGTTATTTATAAGTTTACTGTGGTGACCAAGATGTTAACTCTAACAAGTAGCATACATGTTACTTGAGACAACAGACCACAGGTTATCTCCATCATCTGATGTCCCCGTGGCCAATCATGTGATGGAGATCACTAGATATTTCCGTGGACAATCACGTGATGGCATGAACCTAACATTCCCATGATTATAAATGTGTTGTCATTAACGCATGTATTTTGTGACTATAAACTGTTCTTTAAATTATACTGTATTTATATGTATGTTATCTAGTGTTATGATATGAAGGTAATTCTTGGTTTGGTTGAAGATGGGGACATAAAGAATAAAGATTGAATTGATAGGAATTTAAAGAATAAAAGTAAAATTAAAGAATTTAAATACTGCTTTTCATATCGTGAGTGGTCTCAAGTAACATGCATGCTGCTCTTTCTAACATGACCTATATTGTAAGTTGCCAATTTTAAGTATGTATACAACAATAAAAAAATAAAAAAAATAACAAAAAAGATAAAAAAAAATAAAAAATGTATACAACAATGCCTTACGTGGTTTGTGAAATGTCCAGTAATGGGGCTCTTTTTTCTCAGGAGGAGCTATGTTTTGGTGCATTGTCATCTTCTTGAAAAGATCTGTTGTACCACATTTTTGTGGTCCGATAATCAGAAAGTATGGTAAACAACGCAATACTTGGTTTCTAAATTGTTTGTCCACCTCTGCTGTTGTAATGTTTATATCAATCTGCAAAGTGGTAGATTATTCACTGAGCTACTTAACAGCAGAATAAACAGAATTCTTTACCGATATAGAGGAGCTCATGTGGCCAGCAGAAAGAATTGAACCTTGCAACAGAATCTATCAATTATTGCAATATACCAAAAGATGCAGATTTTTTTCTAGTTTTTGAATCGATTTCAGTTTCAGATTGGTGTAGCGCAGTCGCTTGAAGACAGCTCGGAGATTCATCATCGCAACCTCAAAACACTTACAAAAGGGGACAATATTGTCCAGGTACACGAGACACTGGCTCCAGACGACCATTTTCATCAAAACAAAACCTTGCTGGTGTGATGCTAAAGCGCGAAGGGCATGACAGTTCACTGAAAGAGCCCTCTGTGTATCACGAAGGCTGTTTTCTCTGTGTCATTGGGATCCATGGGGACCCGCCAGTAGCCGCTAGCTAAGTCGAGCATAGTGAAGAACTTGGAGCCTTCAAGAGCATCCAAGCACTCATTGATGTGAGGGAGCGGATACGCATCCTTCCAGGTGACCTCATTGAGCTGGTGAAAATCAACACAAAACTGCAGCTCACTTGACTTCTTCCTCACCAGGACCACATGTGCGCGACTTGTATGGACGGATTACTCCGCTTGCCAACATCTTTTCCAGTTCTGCATCAACGTATCCACTCTCTCTTTCTAAGACCGGTGCAAGTTATTTTGATTGATTGGGGTTGCATCTCGTGTGCCAATCTTGTGTTGGATCAAAATCCCTGAAGCCGGTTGGGGAGATGGGGATGGCCGGGGGCCCATAAATAGCTTTCAGGTTGAACTCTTTCAAAATCGAGAGGCTTTGAAGAGAATGTCTTGTCTGCTAACAGAGCGTGCTAATATTGGCTGTGGCTGTGCCTTGCCTTGGCCTGAATATTATTATTTTATGTCAAAGATAAGTGAAAAGTTTATAATGTAATATGTTTCACATTGCAAATAATAATCACTCACTGCATTCTTGTCCTCATACCAGCAGGGGTTTTTGAAGTTCGAAAGAAAAGGATAAGATCCCTGCAACAAAAAGTAAATATTTGAAAAGGACCTTTTCCCGTTTCACAAAGGAAAATGTGAAATGTAGGTGCTCGAATTAAAAAGGAATAGTGGAGGTGCTGGTATATTGAACAGAATCACGTTTCTTCTGTCACATTTCATTCACAAATCACAGTTTAATCATACATTAAAAAAATAATAAAACACTGTCTCAATAGTAAACTAGTAGTAGCAGTAAAATACGAGCACACTATTAGTACAATATTACCTGGCAAACACAATAAAACCCTATATACAATCAGCAATTGCATGACACATGCAGATTCAAACTGCATTCATGACACCCAGATTGGTATTGGTATAGAGATCATAGAGATGGTTTAAAAATTGATTGGCATTGATATTTGGTTTTGTAATATTCTATGTTTTTGGAACTGATATTTGGAAAATTATAATTTGATTTGAAAAGGACACTGGTTAGGTCACGTTTGGTCCCGGGTTGTAGATACGATTCATATATTCTTCGGATTCTGAAGTGCATTCATGATAACATTGCATAAAAATCTTACTTTGAAAGCTGAATGGTTGATATGTTGATACAAACCAATTGCAAACTAAATTACTGGGTTTCTTACAGTATAATTCAACTTGAATGGCATCCGTGCACAAATATCTAAATGGAAATCAATACTATCATTAAAAAATAAAAGAGATGTTTTATGCCGGTCAATGAAATTCTTCAGATGTTTTCCAAACAAACATTGACATGATGAACTGGACTAATACATGGACACTTTAAAGTTTGTCACAAGTATTGGCTATAGAATTGCTAATTGAAAAAAAGGTTTCACTGTTAGTTTTGCCAGCCTCTAATTAGTTTCAATTTATACGATACATTAATATTCTTATACAAGATTCGTAAAATATGGTATGCAGCATGTGGTCGCATTTTCTTTTCTTCTGTCATCTATTTCTGCTGCTCTAATGCGGTCTAAATTAAATTTATGTTGCTCTAAATGTTTTATATATTTTATTTACTCTATTTACTCTTTCAACATGTTTCAATACCATCAGTATCCTTCTCAAATTCAAATTTCAAAATATTAGTTCCAATATTAGTTTGGGTTTTATTGTTGTTGTTTTTTGGAACAAATATTTTGAATTTGAATTTGAGAAGGATACTGATGGTATTGAAACATGTTGAAAGAGTAAATAGAGTAAATAAAATATATAAAACATTTAGAACAACATAGATTTAATTTAGACCGCATTAGAGCAGCAGAAATAGAAGAATAAAAGAAAATTAATATTCTTGTGTCCAGTCCTCAGTGAGAAAACAGGTGTCGCAGTAGCAACTATTGAGTATGAGCAAAAGTATGACATTTTGTGAATGAGGTGTTTTGCACAGGCAATTTGTCAATTGTCAATATATCTTTTGAAAGCATCTGAATGATTCATTACCATGTAGAATACATCTTTATATTTTTTATTACACTCATTCAATTGATTACTGCTGTCCTCAGCGCACTGTAATCAGTTGTAGTTATTGACCCTCTCTCAATTTTCACTTTTTCAAGTAGAGAAAAACTTATATGTTTGAATTTGTAGACAGTTTTAAATCATTTCATGTACGAGCATAGCCAGGGAACCCATATTTTTATATTTTGTAAGCTTTTCGACTGCTGGACCTGTAAAAAAAACCTGCGAGGCACGTACAAACCTCGTTTAATACCCAGAAGATTTGAATAGGTGGACTCACCAGGCCACGACCAGGTTAGATTGACGGCTCTCTACTAAGGGACTGTGCACTAATGCTGCTAACCAATAAAACGTATATATACGTGTGCACGGGGGGTGTCCACGTATAATTACCTTAAACTGGTAGCACTTTCAACAGAGAATAGGGCCCCAAATCAATAGATTTGGAGGTGCTGGTCCCTAACAAAGTGGTCGCGCCCACGTCTCATTTGAAACTGGACCGTGTCACTCAAAACTACTGTTTTAAGTTAATTTGCGACATTACAACATAAATAGCATTTTGCCACATGAATGGTTAACCCCCCTTTTAATTTCATTGGATGGTTTAGCAACATTCCCCAAAATTCTGAAATAAAACGAATTTGTGTCAACTTCGATTTCAAATTTTGCACATTGTCGGTATCAGTGTTAATATTCATCAGGAAATTCATGAGAATTTAAACTGTTTAAGACCGTTCAAGCTTCTTTTCACCAACTGCACCATCAATAGATGAAGGGGAAAATCAACATAACTTGTACCAACTTTTTAACTCCTTTCCAAAATGTAGCAACTTCTTTCCATAGAAGATATTTAGCCATGATAAGAGAAAATCAAAGTTTATAAAATGCTAAAATAGCTATATATGTGATTCCCAGTGCTTGGGGATGGATACATTTTAACGCTTCTCTCTCTCACGTCTTTTTCACAAGCATATTTCTACCAACGATAGATATAGCTGAAGACAGGTTTTACAACCCTATGCTTCCATTTGACTATATCAAGTGGCACTGGCGGGATTCGAACTCACCAGAATGATATCATCATCCCACGCATTCTGGCCTCACAATCTTGGGGTCGTGAGGTCGAGCTTGAAAATGCCAAAATAGCTTTTTACGCTTTAAATTAAATACGATTATTGCTTGAATAAACCCAAACTATAATTTTGTAAACTAGTACTCAAAAAGGGTACCTTTTTTAATGTTGATTCTGGATCAGCGCTAGGTAACGTGTGAGCATCATCCACTTGAACAAACCGTTCCATACTTGTGACCTTGTTTGTCAATCTGTTCTTGTGAAACCTGTACATATGCAAGCCAATATTGATCATCATTGAAAAGCATAATCCACATATCCAGGTGTACATTTTGTTTGCTACCATGATTTGTGCATAAAACTATTTGTATTGCAATAAATGGCATGATAAGAAAAGAAAGCGTTATCATTAAACAGACGTCATGCACTCATCTGAGACAAGCATACACACACACACACACACCTATGTGTACTCTAATAGACT
Organism: Streblospio benedicti; assembly: GCA_019095985.1. Classification (NCBI taxonomy): domain Eukaryota; kingdom Metazoa; phylum Annelida; class Polychaeta; order Spionida; family Spionidae; genus Streblospio; species Streblospio benedicti. The sequence goes on along the minus strand of CM032659.1, from coordinate 36,269,558 downwards.
AGCGGCCATTTCTAAAAATGGGCCTAGATAATGAGATACACAAACCGGCGGTAGAGCAAGCTACATCCTATCTCATTGTGTTCAGTAGGTGCTCAGGCCTTTGAAAAGTATGGATGTATGTCAAATATCTGGTGCGAGCATACCTCAAATTGCCCGTTTCCATGGTAACCTCATCATGCACATACCATTGTATATTTCTATCAATAACGTGGAATCTAAAGCACTTAGAATCAATAAACTTTGCACATAGGAAGTAGATACCAGTCTCCAAATTTCAAAACATGTGGTGTGCACCGTACTTCAAGATGGCCGCCGTAATTAAAGATGGCCGCCAATTTTACAGTAATATTTCTAATTTTGTTTCAAAATGTTTTCTCTATAAACTCCTATGAGTGGTATAGCAGGTTATTTAAGATGCTAATTTGTTCAGTTGGTGGTAGGGCATTAGAAAAATATAGACGTGGTAAAATATTTCGTTGGGAACATATGGTGATAAGGAAGCATATCTGCGTTGCGGTTGCAATATGCTGGATGCTCCCTGAGGAGTTGAGAAAGATAGTGTGGCAATGATGTCAATGAACTGGTGTAAAATGTAAAGTTGTGAGAGCGCTAGAATCGCCAACTGGCGTCTAGACTGTAAGTGTAAAATGTGGCACCTCTATATTGAGACCACCTCTGTAATATGACCATTTTTCATGCTCCCAAACGTTCATAAAGCAACCAACATGAAACCAAGTAAAATTTGCTTTCCAGAGAGCCGTTTTAAGTGTTATTATTTTCACTTTTCCAAAATAGTTTCAATACTGCTTGAAAAATGAGCATAAACATTGGGATAATGATTATATCAGACATGTTAGATTAAAAGTGCTCAGAAAGCATGGCATCACCAGAACATTGTTGACTCATGGGCAATAGATATTTAGGGATGTTTAAAAAGCACCTGCAATCCAATGCCAATAACTTAGATGTAGGATGAATCATACATAAAATAAGACTTCTTTCTGCTTTAATGCTTTGGTTGTTAAGTAAACATCTATATCAGCCATGAGTCAACGAAGTTCTAGTGACGCTGTGCTCTCTGATCACCTTTGATCTCATTTGCGCTTACGCTGGATTTGATGTGGCAATTTGACACCCGTAATGTTGGGGCATTTCAAAATTTCCTATTATTTGGTTAATTGATTGGCTAATCTATTGTGTCAATGACACACATTAGAAATATTGATAATTACAATTAATACTGGGAAATATATTTTCTTCTGTAATAATAATTTGTCTTATAAAATACTCTTTATCGATCAAAGACCAATGAAACAAAATAATTGAATAGTTATTTCACCTCTACTCTGTGTGCCAGGAAGTCAAAGAATATAATGTAATAAAAAGCAAGCATGAATATAAAAGATAATTGAACACAACGCACTCACATATATAGCAGACGTATATTGCAGATGCATTAACAATATTGCAGACGTATGTGAAACTTTCAGTTTCAAAACAAATCTGCATTTTATCACTCTGAGTATCAGATGTCAAGCAAATTGGTCTCTTCAGGACATCTGATACTCAGAGTGCATTTTATGTAAACAAGAAAGAGTATTCCTAACCACTATAATTATCATTAACTCTAACTTGTAGTTATAGTAACTTGGAATAGTAACCTCGATGGTGTAGTAAAAAACAGAACAGTGGTTTTTAACATTAGGGAAATCAGGCATATAGCTCCAAAGATGCCCTTCGTAAACTGCATTGGCTACCTATCAAGCAGCGTATTCATTATAAACTGGTCTTCTTGGTACACAAGTGTTTGCACAAGATAGCTCCACCATATCTCTGCATCTTCTACAATAGAGGACATACATTAGACTGACCAGATTGTATACTAGTGATGAACATATGTTACATGTTTCCTTTACAACTAAATCAACATTTGCTGATAGGTCTTTCAGTGTGGCAGGCCCTAAATTGTGGAATTCATTACCCTTACATATAAAGTTAAAAGAAACTTAACAAGCTCTCATGGACAATACAAAAACATTTCTTTTTACCACTACATTCGTGAGTTAATGTGTAATTGTTATTACTTTTATTTTATTTTTCATTTTTATTCTTGTACAGCGCACTTAAATTCCTGTTTGAGAAGTAGTAGCAGTATATAAATGCTGTATTGTATTGTATTGTATATTGTACTGTATATTGTATTGTATGTGAGGACAGTTTACACATACACAAAATATAATACAAGGCAAGCGTGCACTGCACTGAAAGGGTAACAAAGAAATGTGTATCATTTCTAATGATATGTGGTAATACTATCACATAAAAACATCTACACTTTCTAACAGTGTTGCCTTATACGCAGTTTGTGTTTCTGTGATAAACTAACAATGATGTTAAATATAAATCATATTTACGTTTTATTTTCCCCATACTTGAACATGTTTTGTCATAGAATCTTCAGCATGCCGATATTGTTTTACTACTGTGACCTGTTTTATGTCTATTCACTTTTTAGAAATCAACCACTTTTACGATTCGTTGAACAAGAATGCATGAGATCTTAATTAGGAAGCAGCCTTATAACATTCATAAATTATCATTTACTATGGATATAATTTGCTATAGATAAAACAATCGGTGTAAAATGATTTATTTAAGCCTTTTATTTGTTTCATGGTTTAACATTATAACAGGTAGTATACTGTATATAAATAGTATTTTTCAGTTTTACGTAAAATAGAAAGGGTACATACATATGTGGCTTTATCTTTTGGTGCACCTGACATATATTTGCATCCTCCATATCAAGGGCCCAGTACTTACTTTCGAGCCCTCGACAACTTCCCAATTACGTCAAAATATGCATATTAGGCGATTATTGACAGGTCAAAAGTCTATCCAAATTAGCGAGAGCTTTGCACTGATTGGCTAGGTTTCTAGGTTAAACTTCAAAAGCTCATAGAGTGCCATGGGCCATGGCATCATCTCGTATAGAGGGATTTTTTGTGAGTAACTTTTAGAAACTTGTGGTTAGTTTGTAACATACATGTGTGTACTAAAATAATATGACTGTAAACACTTGTACGGTGGATGGATGAGATAAAACATTGTCAACTGTTTTGCCCCGTGTCTTCATAATTGTTTATATTCTTGTTCTGCAAAAAGGGCAGTTTGTTTCTAACTACTTATCACAACAGCATTACAATAGAACCTCATTATCTCAATATTTCTTATCTCAAATTTCCAGTTATCATAATGTTAGTTTCATTTCCCTTCAACCACATTTTGAGCATATAGTAGTTGTGTGTCTCAAATATTTCCCTGCGTTATATCTACAGATTTGACATATTGAATGTTTGCTGTATATATTTGAACACCTCTAGAACATTGTCTGTGCACATTGCATTTATGTATAACCGTTCTAATGTGCTCATCATTACCACAGTCACGTTTGTTGAATGTCTAGCAATGAAGAACTTAATTTGCATATTTTTAATTTCTAGCCTCGGCTGCCTGCCGTTTTGGCTCAGCTCCCTCCTGCGCCTTCCCGTGTAACTGCGCCTCAGTCGGGGAGGTGTGTGACCCGGACACAGGCGCGTGTCCCCAGTCTGGATGTAGGCCAGGACTGCCTGACGGATACGGCTGGGGCGGGCAGGGATGTCTCGTAGGTGAGGATCTTAACACTTATCAGCAGTAGTTGATTGAAATGGTGCAATTACGACCTTATCGTCAGTGGTCTACAGTAATCACTTTCACATCGTACATAATTATTTTAAGTGGTCAATTCAATAAACTGTTACAGAAAGGGTTTGTTTTAATACTTAATTAAACCCATTGTTATATATGTAATTGACCATACATTTTGTTGAGTGTGGCATGTAATCGCCCAATCTGGTGACATATCCTTTATCACATTATCCATGTGGCCATGTAGCGTGGCTGTTGCAAGCTGCTGGATGTTCAGTTGAACGTAAAGGCCGTTATTTTGGTTGTACGTAGAGCACGGTTTAAGACAGTAATCATGTCCTTTTTCCACTCAAACCCAAGTCACCTAACTTCAGATCTGTTTCTCTGTGGTTATTTGCAGGTAATGTCGCATATGGAAAACCCGCCACACAGTCTGGGGATTACATGGATAATGATGCCAACATATTTGGCGGTGGACGGGAACACAAACCCAATATTTGTGGATGGATCCTGTTCTCACACGGCTTGAACGGCCCCCCGCGCGTGGTGGCAGGTGGACCTGGGGGCGCTCCACGTCATACACAACGTCACCATCTACAACAGGGCAGGTGAGTGGGATTTTCAAGGTTTCAAAACATATTTTCAATGCCAGTGTAAACGAAGCTGGCGATTTGAAAAAAATCAAACAAGTTTAAAATCGGATTTGGAACCTCCTGTCAGGTATATTGTAATAGAAGTTTCAAGGGTACAATAGAGGCTAAAATGATCAGATTATATGAAGGCCAAAATTGGTATCACGGCTGTCAGGTAGGCATTAGCAATCAATACTGACCAAGTTTGAACAAGCCGTAAGGAGAGGTTAGTTTGGACTAGTGCGCCTGTGAATTACATAATGACATCTGGTGTGAACAGGTGCTATGATGATTTCACTGCATTGGCCAAACACCTTTACAAGCCTGTCTCTGAAATTACCTTACAATCATCCCAGAGATTGTGATTAACAGGATTCTGGTTACACGCACTACCTGTCCATCCTCGTTGCCTATGACAACACACAGAGGCAGACTTACCCCAGTTTTGTCTGGAACAGGTGCCTGATCAAGCCGCTTGTGGGCAGATACGTCAAACTGCTCAAAAACGATGGATTGCACTACAAGATAACATGCTGAACATCTGTGAATTTATTGCCATGGGTCATAAGTACACAGGTATATATTATCATAATGTACAATATGTTCTCTAAAACAAAAAGCCAGCTACATGTACATACAATGACGTACCGTTAAGTGGTACCTTAAATACTTGTATACTACTACGTCATCGTTTCTATGAAATGGATAAGTAAATTACATTGCCATCACTGTATTTCTAATTCTGAAAGAAACTATCGTATCTTATCTTATTAGTCAAACTGCATATGTATAATTATCAGCAGAATTGTAACCATATAAAATATGACGTGTGCTTACTGAACATGGGACTATTTTTGTACATTATTTTTATATATTATTGAAAGGAGACCAAATCATAAACCTATTTGCTTCAACTATCAAATTCAGTTCTGTGCAAATTCCAAATGAGCATGTACTTGAGTAACTCAAATATCTAACCTCATATTCACAGACACATGAATCATTTTTGACACTAAACTCTGCAAAATCTTACAGACTGCACCTCCTCCTGCCCTTCTGCATCCTGTAGCGACCTGACGGGCTGCGACACGTGTCCTGCTGGCAAGAAGAGGCCGGACTGTGGTAAACCAAGTATTGAAACGAAAGTCAGTCTTACTTGTAAAGGGACTTTGGAAGGTCGTGGAATCGAACTCACGATCTCCCGGCTATGATTCAGACCAGTCTTATAATTTCATAGTTGGGTGTGTTAACCGTTACACCAATCTCCCATGGCGAAGGACACACACTTCAACTTCGCCTATATGCCTGTATGCTGCGTTGCGCAATCACACTGTCTGACACCTGACGCTATATTTAGCTTCACCAACCGTGCCAGCCTTAATCCGACAGGCTTTCCACTGACTTCGTTTGTTGGGCACTTTGTCAATCTATCAGGATGCATTCTGTCCGAGCCACTTTCGTGACAGTATTCATTAATATACGGGGCCAACTGTACGCCCACTAACGCCTATAAATATTTTGTGTTTTTATGATTATTGTAAATTGCATGCATTTCATATTATTAATATTTTTGTACATCTGGCGAATAAATAAAATAAAAAAATAAAATAAAATAAAATAAAATAAAAAAAACCACTAATGTTATTACCCAAATCTTTGTGCAAAACATATACATGTATACATGTAACTATATACTATGCGAACTTCAGTTTGAAAGGTCACTTCAGACTGTCCTGATGGCACGTTTGGGGTGGACTGTGCTGATGGATGTGGCTGCAGAGTTATGAGGGAAGCTTGTGATAAAGTGAGCGGGACTTGCTCTTCAGGATGTCCGGACTGGTTCGTGGGGACGCTGCATGCACTACTCAGATAAGTAATAATATATAATGGTGTGGACTGACAATTATTGCATTGTAGAATGGCTTTGAGTAATTGAATGTATGAATACATGGAAATTTGAAGTGCCCAAAATGACTTTGGTATTATACAGTCATTATATAATAATGCTTTGAATAGATCCAACACCAATTGTTGGATAAATCCATGAAATATTCCTCAGCCAAT
>CM032659.1:36241902-36256181 GCA_019095985.1 Streblospio benedicti | reverse complement strand
GTCTGTGAAAATAGCTAAGTCCTGTATTTGCTAACAAAAGTCTTTGAACACACGCATCCGATGCAATTGCATCTTTTTTATGCCAAAAGTACAGTGTGTTGTTATTGTGTATTTGACACAGCAACCCTGTCTGCTTTCTATGCCATAGAATATACAGTGAACGTCTTCAACAACAGAAACCTATTTGCAGTCACAAATCCTTCCTTTGTAGAGGGTTTCCCTTGTTTACTACATCATTTACTTACATTATAATAACCTAATGCATGAGAAAAGTTTCCGTTATTCAATTTTTCTGTGTGTACTCTTCCTCTGCTGTACTCAAAAAAGACTTAAAGGTTATGCTCAGCGGCCGAATGATTTTCGTCAGACGTAACTCGCACGGTGCACGTAAGAAGCCGCCTATATCCTCAACATTAAATGTGACGTCTGTCGTCGAAACTCCACGGCAAAATTCATTCGATTATGCATTATAACACTCTATCTGTGACACGTGACTCTAGCATTCTGATTGGCTTATAGCCAAATCAGCCAGTCACATATTTCTCCATAGAGACCGGGCAATAGTGCCCTCTAAAAGTGGGTCACACTTTCGGCATCTATTCAAATAAGTAAATCAATATATAAATCATATTGGCATCTGTACACTCTTAAATGTATGCCAATGCTAAAGAATTTTGAGTATGGTGGATGTTTTTGCAAAAAATTACTTGTAAACAAGAAAAAAGCGTAGATGAAATAACAGAATGTTTTCAAAATTTTCTTGATAAAACTTCCATGTCATATGTACATATTTGCAAGTAAGACTGACGTGAAATAGTACGTCTGACGTTATTTCTAAACGTATGGCGTTTGTTGTACTACGCACATATAGTAAGGACATTTAATTCATAGTTCCCATGCCCCGCCCCCTTTTTCTGGTTTTGACGTGGATCTCACAAATGTTCCTATCGCCTGTAGTAAATAGAGAGAAATTGCCGACTTTCGACCCAAGAGTGTTGAATCAAAATTGTGCTGATCTTCTTAGTTTTAACTTGGGATAAATTCGGTAACCTCTGTTCTACAACATACCAGAAGTATTCTCAGAAATCATTGATAATAAAGATTTGCTGGGGCATTTAGTTTTCAATCTTTTTACATCCACTACCAGCCGCTACTCTTAATTGCATCACGCTATGGTCGGTGTTGACAAATTACGGCATGTGATAAAGGCTCATATGTCCTTGCAAATGGCGTCACCTTTAAATCGCCAAATAGTGATAAATTTGTGAAACGAATGGATTATCATCGTTACAATAACATACCCATCAAGAATTCACACGTCGGATCAATTATGAACTGGTTATGAAGACATGGACGAAAGGATATTTCTCAAATCACGCACATTGTTTGAAAATCACAGTGGTTTGTGCGTGTGTGTTGGCGATGAAGAAATTTGACAGCTTACACGGCTGTACGCATACGACACATATATTTGAAGACGTTTTTATAGAGTCTTTCACTCAAGTAAGCTGTTTTATGTTCATTTTCGTATCATCTGTACCCTTTATGATGACTCACAGCAGTCATATTATTTTACGAGTATGAGAACTTTTAGAAATTCGTCTTTATAAAGTGTACCTCGAACCGATCTTTGAATCGAGGGCAGCACTAGCTACATGCACTCGCTACATGTTTGGAAGATAATCTAGACGTAAAAATCCATATTCCTATAACTATATGTTGAAAATAAGAACCGCGATACGATTCTGTGTACAAGTGGACAATTTATGTAAAAATTAAGTATTTATGGAGGCACCAGGAACGTTATAACCCGTCTCCGATGTAAAACTGTCAAAATGCCAGTGACAGTGTGCGGTAGTGTTTTTACTACAACGTCATAACTCTTCTAAATCGATAATTGATAGGTATACATTGGATACAATGTAGAAAAGAGGAAAGGTAGTGCATCCCAACTGAAAAATTAAGACGTTTAGCACATTTTCATTCAAAAATCTGGTGTCAAAACATGACAATTTCTCACTGTTTACTACGGGAGGAGATAAACTTGTGAGACCATGATAGCGCACCTGCGTATGTTTGTATGAGGCCGCTCGCTGATTGGCTGGCTGACGTAAAAAGGGGCGTGGCTCGGAACTATGAATATGCATGGTGTCGTGACTTAAAAGATTCATGTTCATTTTTTGTGAAATATTGACATCTTTGAGTGTTTGTCGTGTTATAATGAATATATGTCATGGTTTGTCGGTCCCCATATGAATGCATGCCCTCATGTCATTCGGGCATGCATTCATGAATTCTATGAATATGCATGGTGTCGTGACTTAAAAGATTCATGTTCATTTTTTTGTGAAATATTGAGTTCTTTGAGTGTTTGTCGTTTGACGGCAATATTACCTACACAACTACCTACAACCCACAGCAATGTTGTAAAAACGTAAATGGTTTATGATACTATTGCAACTCTACAGTTCGTGTTGATTTGGTCCCAATTATTAAACAACTTTTTCTCAACAGATTCCCAGATAATTGTATAGATAAAGATTATTTCATGTACCCTAGCATGTACCATTAAACCAGGATGTTTAATCTTCATAAAGTTAGTTCCTCATATATGTTCCCAGCTTGTTTCCCCGAACAGTTTCCCACATAGAACTACTTCCGCCATTCTCATAAACTTAAGAAGAACTCGCCATCTTGACCATCATATTATCAAAAGTTGTTAACATTATCTTCTTTGCTGCTATGCAAGGCCTATCAACACTTCCAATAAATTATGTATGCCACCTGTTCTGTTCTTAAAAGCCTCACCATGATGCAAATCTTGCCGAAAGTATTGCAAAATTGACGCCATCGGATACCAGTGAACTCGGCACAAAACCAAAACGTCACCAAATTTGCAAACCAAAACAGCACGAAACTACTGCCAAAACGGCACGAAGTGGACAGCTAAAACGAATACCAGCTCATTCGCCACGGATTTAATTCGCCACCAAAGTCGGCTCACTCGTCACCGTTCATATTGTGGGTTTTCAAAAGTTCATAAGTTCATAAGTTTCATAAGCTCAAAAGTTTTCATAAAACGTTGTTCTTCTACATATTTGGGACAGATGGGCTTTATATAGTAGAGGATTAGCTTAAACAAAATAATAGGATTACACTATTATAGTAGGTTTGATAGGTTTGATTTATTTATACTTTGCAATGAACGCAATGCAAGAACAGATCCTGAGGCACAATGCAATCATTAAGATACGGGTGCGAATGAGCTCGATAAAACGTGGCGAATGTATACAGGTTTTAAGGGTCAATTCGTCACCAAAATCGGTTGGGAATTGATTCTGTGACGAATGAGCTGGCTCATGTGCGTACTCACTGTGATCTCTGGCCTTGTACTCGGTCACGGGGCTTTTTTGGTTTTATACGTGTTTTCTGGTGAGTGACAGAGTTTCCTGAGAACAATATTACATCAGTAAGAAGCATTTGGAAAGACATTGGTTATTGCTCATGTTGACTCACAGAGATCCAGCTATTGCATGGAATGTTCCCAACACGCTAGTTGGCGATAGTCTAGCTTACTCAGTCTCCGCAGTGTAACCAATGAGTTGATATTCAAACAGAGAGCAGCTTACATGCTCGGGGAGATAATAGAATAAACTACACAACCAAGCTCCCTTGTCATTTCCACGTGTGACAATGTTTGCATTACTGAGCCCGCGTAATTAAAATTAACTCACAATCCTATGAATTGTTAATTCTTGTCAATTTTCCATTAAATTATTTTTCAGATTAGTTTCGGTTTCGTTGTTGGCATATATATGGCCTAAGTTAATCTGAGTCAAGTCAGATGATTATGTCAGTATATGCCTAACCTATAACTGAATGATGTATTCATGGTTAGTATTACATCAGCTTGTTTGGGGGTAATCGGTAATAATGTAGTCATTCTGACGTCTGCTTTCAACCAGCCAGTATAACCAAGCAGGATTACGATAAATAGGAGTCAAATATACAACATGTTCACAATATTCAACAGCCGTCAAGCTACAGCGACATTAAGAACACGCTGTGTTTCCGTGTTTACACATCTCATCAGATGGTAAGACCATAAAATTAATTAGATATAATCTGTAGTATATAGGAATGTAAACACGTTACAATATTCTGTGCCGTTTTAGACGCCCAAAATGGCATGAAAGCTGGTGCCGATTTGGTTTTGTGTCGAGTTGGCTAGTGTCCGACGTCATCAACTAAAAGCTCAGGGCTTCTTTTTTTCAAACAGCAATCTATTTTTGAGCAGCTGCATAGCTGCTGTATATGGGTATTTTCCCGTTTAAGCATGTGGCTCTGTTTATTTGTAATGGGGAAACTGTGATCAAAATGACATACTTAATGTCTTGGCTAATCCTTACCTGGTAAATCACCTATGCATGCTATTGCTTCTGCAGCTGTTGTCAGTGAACACTCTGGTTTTAAATGCTATAACAGGCCGAGGTTGCATATTTAATAGCAGAGGAATTCCTAGGGTTTTGTAAAAGACCTTGTATCTATTAGAGCTAGATGGTGTCACAATTGTACTTGCTCTTTATCTTTGCATTTGATACGCTTTACATGAGCGGTTTTTGTGATGACAGAAGTATTAGATATAAGGTCTTTAAAAGACTAGACCATTTCTTGAAATCACAATACCCCACAAAGAAACCATCATGAACTTCTAAAAAATACCACCTCTCGTGAATCTGCTTGAGCCAATCCACCGGTAGTCTTATTGGAGAGCATCTGCTAAATAATAGATATACTTGATTGTTTATCCAGTCAATGAGCCAGTACCCGAAATGGCACTGAGCAAAGCGTCCAGGAGCAAAGTGCTGGACAACCTCACGTGCCCGCTGTGCTTGGAAGTATTCGATGCTGACCGCAAGAAGCCCAAAGGTACACATCACCATCTGTTTCTGGCATTAATATAACTCGATCCACAGGGCAATACCCTTTTACCATGTAGCAAAAAACAAGAATTGGGAAAACTTTTATTTTGTTTTCTCTTTGAAAATATTCTTAAAACTGATCAACGAACATTTTTACAACACATTCACATATAATACCATATAATAACATAAGTAGCATATTAACACATCACATTAAACAGTACATACATAAAAGGTTACCCTTTGCGACTTTCGCAACAAACACACTGAATAACGTGGAACATTTATGGAAGCCAATACTCAGATCAGTGGGACCATTTTAGTTTAGCTGTTAATCATTGTTTGTTTACGTAGCTTGTCCACGTGTTGATTCCCTAAAAGAAGACATCAATGTATTGTATTATTACAATACAATACAATACAATACAATACAATACAACAATACTTTATTTTCGTATATCAATTGATATATAGAATTTTTACAACAAAGTAATAATAATAACTAATGCATGTAAAGAGAATTGCGCATTATATTTCCAGCTCTCCCGTGCATTCATACCATGTGCCTGTCTTGCCTGGAGGGTTACATCAAAAAGCATCTAGAGGAAATCTACCTGTGTCCAATTTGTCGTGGAAAGTTCATTGTTCCAGCAGGGGGTGTCAGCTCTTTTCCTAATAACACCAGTATTATGGGGATGCTGGATTTACTCCACCAGGAAGAGACTATTGATGAAGAGTTCGTCAGCAGGGAAACCTAAATGTACCAGGCACACTACATTAGAGTATATTATGTTCTGCAAGGACTGTGACGAACCACTATGTGTTAAATGTATGACTACCACCAAAGCACATCATTGTCATGATTTGGAAGATATCGATAGTCTGTTTGGTTCATGCAACAGAAACATTACGATGTCAGAAGCGTCAAGTCCAACAGAGAGTGCTACTGCTTCAACTTTTACTATATGTATATCTGAGCCTGTTGGAGTAACTTTCTCTCAAACGATGACTGAGGAATGCATCATGTTGTCTGACATTGGAAACATCTCTGAAAACACCGTGATCATGCCATTTGTTATAAACGACTTCCGTACATTCCTGAAAAGACCAAACAATTCGCCACTTTACAGCCAGTATTGGTATGTGAGAGATGCTCCGTGGAAAGTTCTGACACAGTTCCAATTACCACCGGATGATGACAATGACTATCCTGATAAAACTATGCCTGTGATGCATGTTGCTGTGAATTGCAAGATACGAGGTAGTGATTGGAAGTTCAATGTGCAAACTATTTATAAACTATTCGACTTTGATATGAACGAGTATACGGTTCAGTGTGAGGAAACTGATGAACTCCAAGCAAAATCCCCAGGGTGGGGTTTTAATCTTGACACCAAAGAAACGATTGCGCAGCCTGGATACGAGTTTGTGAAAGACAAAACCATGAGAATCCTGGTCACTCTAACTGTGCTCTAAAGTCGATGCTCGTTTTGAAAACAAAGCCCCCTTGATCTAGACTCGCTGCCTCGTGAAGTATGACTTATTATCTATGTACACACACTCCACAGTCTAACTCTTCCTTTGTTGTGACATTCCAATAATTTGTTTGTCTAGTATTCTTTGACTTATGTGAGGACGGAAATGTATATTAGTGTCAATGTCAGCTCAAGCACCCTCCTCAGATATACTTACAAACAGAGGTTTAAACGTTAACATGGATGCTATCATTTTATTCCATGTTTATGTTTAAAAATCTGTATGTCAGTATATCTAAGGAGGGTGCGAAAACACAAATAAAGTATGTAAACTCATAGCATTCTGGGTTCCTTCATTCATGAATATATATTGGATATTTTAAGATACCTATAGGAAACTGTACCTGTCATGTTAGCGAGACTTTCGTTGTTGTGTCAACAACTGCATCTGCCTGATGAAGTTGTTGAAATAACAAGAACAGTCTCGCCAACGTCACAGGCAGTGCAGGTGCCTATAAGTTTATATAAAAATGTAAATGTAAATGTCTGGTTTATGGTCGTCTTCCCTGAAGGATCAGACGCCTCTACATCTACACCAAGTCATTGGCATCTTTGTCCCACTATATCCTTCTCAACTCCCTGGGGAACATGCAACACATCTTTTGGCAGACTTGCTAATCATTCTTATTTGCGTTCACTCGCCTGACCTGTACCTTGACCTGTACCTATTTAACGTGTAGGTACCACGGAGGTAGGTTTGCTCAACACCCACCACCCACCATCAGACCGGGAATCGAACCCACGACCTTCTGGTCACGAGTCCAACTCCCTATCCACTCGGCCTCAGAAGCACATTTAAGATATTCGTATCTTAAAATATTCATTTATAGTTAATAATGTAAATACATGTTTCAAATTCTCAAATTAACTTTTACAGCAGAATCGAGGACCAGACAAAAACAATTGTGAGGAAAATGTTCACTTACATATAATAACGTTAAGAATAATCTGTCTGTGTGAGCGCAAATCTCTTTACAGCGGATATTACATATAATTCTCATTTTAATGTATATTCACATTGAATAGTTTTTATTGATTAATTTTGTCACTCACGCCTAGCTAGACGGCTGTAGAGAGAGACTACGTGACTTTACTGGCGTAGGCCACAGACGGATCCAGGTTTTCAGAAAAGGGGAGAGGCGAACACTCGAAGGGTCTCATGGGTTGTGTATCTTCAGGGACTACAAAATGACTTCACTTCCGGGTGGCTGAGATTAACATTATTTGCAAACACTCTGGGTGTCTGATTGACGAATTTGTATTAGTTTTTTCCATTCATTTTCTTCTTATTTGCTGTTAACAATCCTTTAGAAAAATTTTACCCAAATTAGAATAAAACTAACCCATCAATACGTCATTTCAACTTCTTTTGGTCCTTTTAAGGAAGAGAATTTGTGAAGTGTAACTGTACCAGATTAAAAAACTACATGTGCAAAAATAGTATAAAAATATCATTTTGAAGTGAGACAAACGAAAATAGTAAGAAGGGGAAATACCTTGGTTCTGGTGCTTCCCTTCTGAGCCTCGATCACATCACCCAGGCTAATGAAGAAAGTAAATCATATTTCATTGCATCTAATTAGCAAGAGGTTATGTTACTGTTGATTTTGATTCATCAACATTGTGTCCATTTTTCATAACAGTTGAAGTTGTGTATTTTACAAGTAGTTTTGTCTACAATTGCGATTGGAAATAATATCAAAGAAAATATACTTACTCCTTTCAGTTTTGCAGCCATCAACGTCATTTTGTGTTAATGCATTAAAGTTTCAAATATTAATCTTTCTCCTATGTATCTATGTTATTCGTATATACTACAGTTGTATTCATAAACAAGATAGTGTCCACAAGACAGGATCTAGGAGACCTACCTCTTTCAATGGACAGCGCACCACGAATGACAGCATGCTGTTAGGTGATCTCTTAGTTGATAAAGATACAGTCAAACCTCCATTTTATCACAGACCATTCTGATTGGTTGAGAGGCGTGTCCCATGAACCTTGTAAAATAAGTAAACTTTTTGACACATTTCCAATTTCCAACTAATTACATAATTATAGTTGTTGGATTAATGAACCTCAAATAAATCGATTCGTCCTTTATCATTCACAAACCTTTCATAGTGGATAAGAAACTCATTCTCCTATTCAAAGGTTTTCTGCAACACTGTTGTCACATGGTTAAAATGGCAATGAGAACATTTTCAAATAATTGAGACATTTAGTGGGATTTTAGTTATTTTAGAGATAAAAGAGACCACGGGTCAATTTTTTTATTTTGCACGTCATTGATCATTCTGGTCAATCATACACTGTTGTTATAGACGATTGTAATTCTGTGCTCAAATTAAAACATTCCATTGAGACCACTTGTAAAATAAGAAAATTTTTCTCTTTTCCAAACTTCATAAACAGACTCCATGAACCTCTATAAAACGAGCACCTCTCTTTGAGGGGTGTGGTCTCAATAGAGAAATTCTGCTGTACATTGTTGAGATGTAGTCCACTCCAGATTGACGGGCCGGATTATCATTCTCCTTTCATGTGTTTGATAATTAGCATACACTGTTGTCACATCAGTTATCACACACATGCAACTAAAAAAGAACCTCTCCATTGAGACCACCTTGGGATCTGGCCTCTAGGGGTCTCGATAGTTAGGTGTTTGGTTTAAACTTTTTTTATTTGAACTTCATTGCTTAAGTCTCTTTTTCAACATCTAGTTTATAGGTTCATAATAATATCTATGTATTTACATTTCAAACAATCTCGAATCTAAACTTGTTTGCATTGTGTAAAGTAAATGTTGTAATTCATAACGGACTCAACCTTTCAGCAAATATGTTTATGGAGGACAATACAACTCATATAATCAGATGTTGTTTTTTTTATATTTTTGGAGGATATAGCTCTGATGAAGAATTTATTTATTCAAACGTACTTAGGTAATAAAGCTTAGAAATTCAAATTCAAAATTATCTTTTTCAATCAGCCTTTCACCAGCAGTTATGCGTCCCAAAATCACAATAGTTGTAATTAAATCATTTTAATGTGATTACATTTTACACACAAATTTTACTGTCCTCCAGCACTTGTTTCACATGGCACAAGTGACATGGATTAGAGTAAAAGTCTCCCTTTGTCAACATTTGTCATAAACAAATCATTTGCATGCTACACATTCTTTAAAACACTCACACTATACCTCCATGTAAGTGATGTAAATTACACTCAGCTGTAAAGAATTGATAAGAACTATACAATATTGTAATCAAATATTTAGATAATTCATGTCGTGATCTTTCACTCTACCTGGTATGTGAATATTGCAATGCCAATGACTCATACTGGTACCTGTATATCCACTTTTCATTATTATTTGATATTCATTATCTTAATCATTATATTAATTTAAAGTAACCACCATTACAATATCATCAAAACAATACCAACAAGTGCCTACGTTATTGTCCCCGGTGGACATACTAGTGTAGGTAACAAGGAGGTGGGCAAAGCATGTAAACTATTCCGGCCTCACACAAAATGACCTGGTAGAGTCTCAGTGTGGAGCACTCATCCCTGTGTCACTGACCTTACAAAGAACCAGCAACAACCAGCAACAATCTGCTGTGATTAAAAAAAAAGAAAAGTTTGCCATCTGCAATACACAAAACAGTTAATCTAACACTGAGACTGTGTCTAAAGTGAGCATCTTTTACTCACACGCCAACAGTCATGAAGAGGAGAATTTCATAAAAAACTGATCTGTGTCTGAGGACGTAGTGGGTGCCCCATCTTTTTTCACACGCCAAACATAATTTTGATGGGGTTTGAAACCCATGAAAAATAATGGATGTACATGGGCAAACTGGATAAACCGGATCTGCCATTGATCTTATTTCATGCAAAATTGTCTATAATTTTCATGGCATCTGAAACCCATAAAAGTTTTGTCTCATTTATCTGGAAAACTGGATAAACCGAATTTGTACTGCACTGATAGGGTAACAAAGAAATGTATATCATTTCTAATGATATATGTTAATACTATCACATAAAACCATCTACACGTTCTAACAGTGTTGCCTTATTTATACGCTTAAAGTTTAATATGTGTTTCTATGATAAACTAACAATGAGCGTAAATATAAATCATATTCACGTTTTATTTTCCCCATACTTTAATCTGTTTTATAAATAGACTCTTTAACACGCTGACTATTGATTTACTGGCATGACCTCTTTTTAGCCTATTTTTTATTTACCCCGTTACAATTCGTTGAACAAGAACGCATAAGGCCTTAAATAAGGAAGTAGCCACATAACATTCATAAAGTATCATTTACTATGGATATAATTTGCTATAGATAAAACAATTTGTGTAAAATGATTTATTTAAGCCTTTTATTTGTTTCATGGTTTAACATTATAACAGGTAATATACCGGATATAAATATTTTTTTCAGTTTTAAGTAAAACATGAAAGGTGTGCCAATACTAGGTACAATTGAAAACAGAATCATCAAATTGTGTGAACTGAGCATTTTAAATTTCGATTCTTAAAGCTTATGCATGCTACAGAGTTGATGCAATATTCTTTTTCATGCCAATATATTGATCACATAACACTGTAAGCTACATTCTAAATCTACAACGTACACTATATGGCTTTATCTTTTGCTTCACCTGATACCCCCCATATCAAGGACTCATTACTTACTTTTGAGTCCTAGGCATCTTCCCAATCAGGTCAAAATATGCATAATGCATCAGGTGATATTTACACAGTTCAAAGGTCTCTCTAAATTACCGAGAGCTTTGCACTGATTGGCTAGGTTTCTAGGTTACACTTAGAAAGAACATAGAGTGCCATGGGCCATGGCCTCATCTCGTAGAGTGAATTTTTGTGAGTAACTTTTAGACATTTGTGGTTAGCTTGTAACATCCATGTGTGTACTAAGTTAGTATGATTGTAAACACTTGTACGGTGGCTGGATGAGATAAAACATTGTCAACAGTTTTGCCTCATGCGCCTATAATGGGAGGGGGGTATAAGGGGTCTAGAAATCCCATATCCCTCTTTTTGGCCATTTTTCCTTTATCCTTCTTTTTGGGCTCTATTTTCCCTTATCAACTAATTGGTGATCCCTTATGTAAATGTAAATTTAAATGTGGTGGTTTATAGTCCTGATCCCAGGGGGGCTCTCATGACTTTACAATTTACACCAGATCATTGGCACACGTATTGATCATTATTTGATCAGTGCTCACATACTTGCATCGGCAGCACATTCAATGCTAATCACTCACACACTCTTCCAACCCAATGACCTGTACCTATTTAACGTGTAGGTACCACGGATCGGTGTCCAACCTGTTACGTGTAAGTTTGCTCAACACTTACCATCAGACCCGACTGGGAATCGAACCCACGACCATCTGGTCACGAGTCCAACTCCCTAACCATTCGGCCACAGAAGCACACTTATCCCTCTTTTTGGGCCCCTCTTCCCTTATTCCTCTGTTTAAGCCTTTTTCCCTTATCCCACTTACTTATACCCCCCCCATAATTGTTATGCAAAAGGGGCAGTTTGTTTCTAACTACTTATCACAACAGCATTACAATAGAACCTCATTATCTCAATGTTTCTTATCTCGAATTTCCAGTTATCATAATGTTAGTTTCATTTCCCTTGAACAACATTTTGAGCCTGATATAGTTGTTGGTTATCTCAAATATTTCATAGCGCTATATCTACAGATTTGACATATTGAATTTTACTGTCTATATTTGAACACCTCTAGAACATTGTCTGTGCACATTGCATTTATGTATAATCGTTCTAATGTGCTCATCATTAATTACCACAGTCATGTTTGTTTAATGGCTTACAATGAAGAACTGAATTTGCATATACACAACAATGTATATTATTTCTAGCCTCGGCTGCCTGCCGTTTTGGCTCAGCTCCCTCCTGCGCCTTCCCGTGTAACTGCGCCTCAGTCGGGGAGGTGTGTGACCCGGACACAGGCGCGTGTCCCCAGTCTGGATGTAGACCAGGACTGCCTGACGGATACGGCTGGGGCGGGCAGGGATGTCTCGTAGGTGAGGATCTTAACACTTATCAGCAATAGTTGGGTGAAATAGTGCATCAAGTCTCATCCTTGGTCTACGGAAATAACTTTTGTGCTGTACGTACATTCAGTCATCGTCATATCTCACGGCTATATACCTCGGTAAAGTTCATTGGACATTTTATATGCATTATATTGCCGTTATTCAATCGCCTTAAAATCTGTGGAAGTGGCACACAAAATCCAAGCAATAGCAAGTCCAATTGCCAAAATGTTCAGCCAAAATACCAAACTTCAGACGTACATATATGATCTTACTAGACCAAGTGAGAAAAAGGAGTGTTGATTTTACCTTTAACGCAAATACGAATATTACCCGCTGAAAGGCGGTTCTTAACCCACAGGTAGATATTGTAACACTGAATATATGTGCAATGCAGAAGAAATTCCCGTAGACCGACGATGATATCCAGTTAAGTTGTCAATTCAATAACTTATAGAAGTGTATAAAGAGAATGCGACACTTATTGAAAATGAGCCATCTAGGTCGAGGTCTATAACTAGACACCTATGAAGTGCTCAGCAAATGAATTCATCAGAAAAAAATATCCTTTTAGCTGTCAGTCACTCTTTCTGCCAGCACGCACTGCAAACCTTCCTTTTAAACAAAGTGGTTAACTTCAGATCTGTTTCTCTGTGGTTATTTGCAGGTAATGTCGCGTATGGGAAATCAGCCACACAGTCTGGAGATCACGTGGATTATGATGCCAACAGAGCGGTGGACGGGAACACAAACCGAGACTTTTGAGATGGATCCTGTTCTCACACGGCTGTGGAGGCGCCCCCCGCGCGTGGTGGCAGGTGGACCTGGGGGCGCTCCACGTCATACACAACGTCACCATCTACAACAGGGAAGGGGGTGAGTGTGATGATTCAAAACGTAAAAGAGGGTAAATGAAGCTGGCGATTTTTAAAAATCATTTGTCAATAAGTTATATTCTTGACTAATCCGAGTACACAGTTTTGAACCAACTCATTCAGCTATTTCATGAATTAGCATAAAGCGTTTACACAATGCCAAAATCAATTAAGACCGATATAATGTGACCTCCCCCCTTTTCTTTGGGGGGGGGGGAGGGTCTCGTAAAAGTGCATGTTTTTGTGAGCATTGAAATAAAAGCTACATGATTCATATCAAAGTTCAACAAAGTAACTAATGCACCTTGAAATGCATATTGCGCTAACAATCCATGTTTATATGTTTATTTTGTCATACAAATGATAGTGTGTGCTGGAATGTATAATGGGAATAATCATTATCCAGGTCATATTACATAATTCAGGTAATAAGAATAAATATCATTATCTACCAATTTCCAAATGATTATTGTAACATCCAACTAATTTCTCGCTTTTCTCAATGAATTAAGTTTTGGCATAGAGAATAGGCCTATATTTATTATTATCATTATATTGTATCTGGATACACTAGTATATGTGTGTGTGTGTGTGTGTGTGTGTGTGTGTGTGTGTGCGTGCGTGTTTGTGTGTGTGTGTGTGCGTGCGTGCGTGTTATTTGCAAGCTCTTCAGAACACTTAGGAAGTGAATAATATAGTAACATGATGACTTAAAAGCAATAGTAATGTAACCAATTTTGAACATTATACAGTCCCCATACTGTGCACGCCAAATGCATTATGCATGAGAACAACACCCACTTATTCATGTATCAGAGATTGTGATTAA
>CM032659.1:36215816-36227395 GCA_019095985.1 Streblospio benedicti | reverse complement strand
CCCAGATGTGCATGATAAAAATTGGTGTGTGTATTCGCGCTGTGCCTGCCATAAATGATGGCGCCCGCCGTGGTGTGAAGACACTCCTACTTTACTCTACTTTACAGTCTCTTTAGTAGTTCACGAGCACACGGCACAGTGTGTGGCTCAGACGGTGTCTTAAAATAGCCGCCGCCGCCGCCGCCAAATATCACACACGTGTATCAGGCACTGTGCATGGCGGCCGCTGAAATTGCGTCGCTTCAGTAGCTGAAGCGAAAGCCTTGTTTCTATGTATGTATGTATGTATGTATGTATGTATGTATGTATGTATGTATGTATGTATGTATGTATGTATGTATGTATGTATGTATGTATGTATGTATGTATGTATGTATGTATGTATGTATGTATGTATGTATGTATGTATGTATGTATGTATGTATGTATGTATGTATGTATGTATGTATGTATGTATGTATGTATGTATGAATGTATGTATGTATGTATGTATGTATGTATGTATGTATGTATGTATGTATGTATGTATGTATGTATGTATGTATGTATGTATGTATGTATGTATGTATGTATGTATGTATGTATGTATGTATGTATGTATGTCTCCGGACAAGCTAGAGCTTTTACCGTTTCCACAGATTTTAGTTCAAACTTTACACCCACTATGAGGTATGGCGACACCGAAGTGATTGATTTTTGTCCCGATTTTGGGCGCTCTGCCACCAATTAAATTTCTAGAAGCGCTTTTATGACATTTTTAACTAGATCAGAAGTGTTCAAAAAGAACACGGCGTGTCGCTAGAACAACGCGATTTATATGGGCAATTAAGACATATGATGAAGCGGTGCATATTTTTTACTGTTAATCAAGTTCAACTGTTAAAAAGTTGACTAAAAACGTTATGGAAATCTTGATTAAAAAGTACACACAATACTGTAATCAGCCACACATGATATTGTGCATGAGTATGCTGTATTGATTTTATTAATTTGCAGCAGGTATATTGATTTTATCATGTTGGCTATATACATTGCTGCTAAGCTGAGTATTGATTTTTACTGATATTCAATGCACTTAGCCAGCAAAAAATCAATGCTCATGCACAATATCATTTGTGGCTGAATATGAGGTTTTACGTGACGACGTAAAAACGTGACGTGCAACGACGTAAAACGATGTTTAGCAACGTGCGACGCAATGTATTCAATGCCCTTGTGCGTTTAACGTGCGTATAACGTATGACGTAAGTCTGCTAGTAACGTTGAACGTAGTACTCAAACGGTCCCAATTAAACTACAATAAATCGCAGAATTATTTCATCAAAAAATCATATTAACAAAGCTGTTTCATTTGTCCATATGCATCTTATTCAGCAAGCAAGAAAAAATCAATATTTCAACCAAGCACCAAAATTGATTATTGGATTTGTAGAAACTGATATTGATTATCATCTTGTTATCCAGTAGTATTGTATGGCAACACAATTAGCTTTATGCTGGATATAATGTATTGATTCTGATTCATTCTGATGTTTTCTCTTCAAATTCATAGATTTCTTGATTGTAAAAGTATACATTTTTTCAATATATTATCTTAACTGTCCATAAGTCAACGTCGTTCTAGCTACGCAGTGTTCTTTGAACACTTTTGATCTAGTTGAACTCTGAGTATTTTAAAATAATAGAAGATTTTCTGTGTTGCATTTGTTAAAATAATTGAGTAGATAGATTTAGGTAGATGCTCGTTTCAAATTTGATTTTGATTTTTTCATTTCACACACAATCACGTGCCTCACTATCAGACACACACACACACATGCCACGATGCCAATGATCTGGTGTACATGTAGTCACTAGAGCAACACAAACTGTGAATAGCGACTGTTAATAAGCACATTTACACGCGCCGTGAGCATTCACCGTCCTTGAAAGGCCGCCATGAGCAGGTTATCAGCTTGTCTTGGGTCTGTGTGACACAGAAAGGGCGACAGTTGCCAGAAACAGGCTATCATTAGCATTGTACACACTTTAGGTGTTTTGTATTTCTGCCAATTGTAATTATTTAATAGCAGCAATTGAATATTCAGGGATTTCAGGGTGTTTGGGCAAGGGCACAATAATGCACGGTTCACACAAACGGAGAATCCCACGCTTTAAATCGGCGAGCAAAGCGTGACCATTTTCGTGTGTCTGATAAGGTATGGTATGTTCTGATACGAACCAGTTGCCGCTTTGGGGTATTAATTATTTTCTGACTTGTTAAGGTTCTTACGCTTTGAACCCCCTTTGATGAGGCTTCGATAAGCTTTCTTACGCTCTGATGCGATTATGACGCTTTAAATCAGGCACTGTCTCGATTATCAAGTTGGTCAAGTTAATATATGAGACTGTTTTTCAAACGAGTATACACCACTACCATTATCAAAACTATTACATCCTTTAAATAAATATAGCAGTGTCAGCTGTTAATGTTATGAGCACATATAGAAAAAATGCACTTGAAGTGGGCAAGTATTCTATACAAGCATATGTAAAACTTTGTAACACTAAATATATTATTACATATCTCAAAGTTTCCAGGAAAACAAAACAAAACAGTGGTAAAATAATGAAAACACTATTTTTATTGCTTTAGAACAAATGTTATTGTAGACAGATTAACTTGATTTGAACAGAGAATTCTCTACAAAATGCTTCAAACATTGTAACACTATAAAACATAATTACACATTTTAATGTTTTCAGAATAACAAAAACTATAAACATAAAGTGATGAAAACGCCATGCTTGCTAGTCCTTCAAATGTTACCGTAGCTATGTATATGTTATATACAATACCAGGAGAGTGCTAACATTGTCATATCTGTATAGGGCGCATCCCTCATCAGATATGACTATTGCATAGGTAAACAAAGTTATGTTTTTAGCACGAATAAAGTATCGTATTTATCAAGCATTATGTTTATACAACTGTAGGATACATTATTAATAGCCTATTATTTTTTGTTATTTCATTTATAAATACACGAAACTATATTGTTTATACAATACACGTTATTAGTTCCGACAACAGAACCTCACTTCAGAATTGCTACGACGTGTACAATTCCTGGAAATCCATATCACGTCAGAAGGAGGGTGATCACCTTGTCCGGGTTATGATGCAATCATGGAGCCTGCTAGCCCATTACATTACATCACAATGTGTCATAAATCTGAACAATATGGCACAGAAATGACTTTTATATAGTACAATAAATTCTTATCTTTCAGCCTTATGTATTGGCTGCATGTGAATACAATCTTGATTACCGTATATCATTGATTACAACATTATATATATTTAATATAGTGTAATATTACATATCAAAATAGTCGAGGTTCATTAGCCCAATATAATATGAATAGGCAATGCCTACGACAAGCGCAGCATGTTTATACTATAGAGATTAGGAAAAATAAACTAAATTTGTATACATGTGACATTGGGGTATATTTATTACAAAATGTATGATTTCTTTTACTTGTTGGTAAAATATGATAAGTCCTTAAAAACCATAATATTATACGAAAGGGATCTGGACTCAGGGCAACTTTAAAAAGTAGAACCTCTCCATTGAGAACACCTTGTGATCTGGCCTCAGGGGGTCTCGGTAGTTAGGTGTTCGGTTTAAACTTTTTCACTTGAACTTTATTGCTTAAGTCTCTTTTTCAACATATAGTTTATAGGTTCATAATAATATCTATATATTTCTATTGCAAACAATGTGTAATCTACGGTACTTGTTTGCATTGTGCACAGTAAATATTGTGATTCATAACGTACTCAACCTTTCAGCAAACATGTTTATGACGGACAATATGCTTCATATAATGTTTTTATATGTTTGAAGGATATAGCTCTAATGAGGAATTTATTTATTCGAACGTACTTAGGTAATAAAGCTTAGAAATTCAAATTCAAAATTATCTTTTTCAATCAGCCTTTCACCAGCAGTTACGCGTCCCCAAATCACAATAGTTGTAATTAAATCGTTTTAATGTGATTAGATTTTACAGACAAATTTTACTGTCTTCCAGAACTTGAATTCACATGGTACATGTGATATGGGTTAGAGTAAAGGTTTGCCACTGTGACACTTATCATAAAGTTACGATTTGCTACACATTCTTTAAAAACCACTCACACTATACGTCCATGTCAGTGATGTAAATTACACTCAGCTGTAAGCAAATTTAGATAATTCATGTCTTGACCTTTCACTGTACCTGGTATGTGAATATTGCAAGACCTGTATATCCACTTTTTCATTATTATGTGATATTCATTATTTTAATCATTATATAAATTTAAAGTAACCACCATTACAATATCATCAAAACAATACGGACAAGAACCTACGTTATTGTCCCCGATGGGCATACTAGTGTAGGTACATGTAACTAGGAGGTGGGCAAAAGCATGTAAACTGTTCCGGCCTCACACAGAATGACCTGGTAGAGTCTCAGTGTGGAGCACTCATCCCTGGTCACTGACCTGAAAAAAGAACCAGCAACAAATGATATTGCAATTTAAAGTTTGCCATCTGCTGTGATTTAAAAAAAAAGAAATAGGGTAAAACAGCCCACGATACACATAACAGTTACCCATCTAACTCACTGAGCCTGTGTCTGAGGACGTAGTGAGCATCTTTTACTCACACGCCACCTAATCATGAAGAGGAGAATTTCATAAAATAATGGATCTACATGGGCAGATCCAGGGAGTGCAGAGGGTGCCCCCCCCCTTTTTTCAACGCCAAACATATAATTTTCATGGGGTTTGAAACCCATGAAATCCTGTCTCACTTCTCTGGAAAACTGGATAAACCGGATCTGCCATTGATCTGATATAATGCAATGAATTGTCTATAACAATGGAGAATTATTTCACAGGCATTACAATGCTCACAGTTTTATCAAAACGAGCGTATGTGAGGACAGATTACTGTAAGAGTGCACGGCACTGATAGGGTAACAAAGAAATGTATATCATTTCTAATTATGATGGGAATACTATCACATAAAAACCTTCTACACTTTCTAACAGTGTTGCCTTATACGCAGTAATATGTGTTTCTAACAATGGGCGTAAATATAAATCATATTCACGTTTTATTTTCCCCATACTTTAATCTGATTTGTCATAGACTCTTACCATGCAGACTCTATTGATTTGCTGGCATGACCTCTTTTTAGCCTATTTTTTATCTACGCCGTTGCAATTCGTTGAACAAGAACGCATATAATAATAAGGCCTTAAGGAAGTAGCCACATTCATAAAGTATCATTTACTATGGATATAATTTATTATAGATAAAACAATCTGTGTAAAATGATTTATTTAAGTCTTTTATTTGTTTCATGGTTTAACATTATAACAGGTAATATACCGTATATAAATATTATTTTTCAGTTTTAAGTAAAATATTAAAGGTGTGCCAATAATAGATATATTGAAAACAGAATCATCAAGTTGTGTGAACTGATCATTTTAAATTTCGATTCTTAAAGGTTATTCATTCTACATAGCTGATGCAATGTTCTCTTTCATAATGATATAATGATCACATAACAATGTTGAGCTACATTCTAAATCTACAACGTACACTATATGGCTTCATTTTTTGCTGCACCGGATAACATATATTGGCACCCTCCATATCAAGGGCTCAGTACTTACTTTTGAGTCCTTGGCATCTCCCCAATTAGGTCAAAATATGGATAATTCATTAAGTGATATTGACAGTTCAAAAGCCTCTCCAAATTAGCGAGAGCTTTGCACTGACTGACTAGGTTTGAAGGTTAAACCTAGAAAGAGCATAGAGTGCCATGGGCTATTTTGACAATCATTTACAGAAATGCAGCTAGACTTGTGTATCTCGAACCCTGATATTTGATTGATTTACTCAAATAAATAAGCCATTTGGTTTTTACAGAATGTATTACAATTTTATTTACTTTGACATCTCATCGCTTCAACATTTTACAATGGGAATAGCCTGCTTTTTTCGGGTGTAGATGAAAAATTACGAATGCTTATCGTCTCTGTGTATATCATGATATATGCAGTAAACATTGTGTGTAAAATGTAATCACAACAAGAAGATTACAACTATTGCGATCTTGGACCTATCGTGGTAACAAAATAAGAATGAACTGTATGGGCATCATGTGATTTGGAAACTTGAAACACTGAAATATGAAGAATTGACAACTTGTGACTAGAATATCTACTAACATATATTGTTGTGTTTTTGAGTCTTAACTGCAAGTGAAAATCTGGTTAAAAAGGATAATTTTGACCTTAACTTTCTGAAATGTATTAGTTCAGTACTTTCAAATAAATAAATTCTTCATCAGAGCTACAATATCCAAAAATGTAAAAATGTTTTGACGGTACAGCTCTGACGAGGAATTTATTTATTAAACATACTTAAGTAATAAAGTTTAGAAATTTAAATTCTAACTTATCATTTTTGATCAGAGTTTCACTGGTAATTACTCGTCCCAAAATCACAATAGTTTTGATCTTTTAATGTGATTTCATTTTACACACACATTTTACTGTCTTCCAGAAGAACTTGTTTCACACGGTATATGTAATATGGATTGGAGTAAAAGTTTTCCGATGTGAAATTCATCATAAAGTAACGATTTGCTACACACGCTCACACTATACCTCTATGTGAGTGCTGTAAATTACACTCATCTGTAAACAAATGTTGTAAGCCATACAATATTCTAATTAGATATTTAGATAATTAATGTTTTGACCTTTCCTTTCACTGTACCTGGTATGTGAATATTGCAAGACCTATATATCCACTTTTCATTATTATGTGATATTCATTATTTTAATCGTTATATAAATTTAACGTAACCACCATTACAATATCGTCAAAACAATACCAACAAGTACCTACGTTATTGTCCCCGGTGGGCATACTAGTGTAGGTAGCAAGAAGGTGGGCAAAGCGTGCCAAACAGTTCGGCCTCACACAGAATGCCAGAGTGTCAGTGTGGAGCACTCATCCATGGTCACTCATCTAAAAAATCACACATAACAGTTACCCATCTAACTCACTGAGCCTGTGTCTGAGGACGTAGTGAGCATCTTTTACTCACACGCCCACTGATTATGAAGAGAGAATTTCATGAAATAATGAATCTACATGGGCAGATCCAGGGAGCGCAGAGAGTGACCCCTTTTTCACACCAAGCATATAATTTTTATGGGGTTTGGAACCCATGAAATCCTGTCTCACTTCTCTGGAAAACCGGATAAACCGGATCTGACATTGATCTGATATAATGCAATGAATTGTCTATAACAATGGAGAATTATTTCACAGGCATGACAATGCTCACAGTTTGATCAAAATGAGCGTATGTGAGAACAGTTTACTCACACACAAAATACAATACAGGGAAAGTGTGCACTGCACTGATGGGGCAACAAAGAGATGTGTATCATTTCTAATGATATGTGGTAACAGCATTGAAAAGACCATCGAAACTTTTTGACTGTGATCCTTTATACACGATGCTATGTTTCTCTGATAAACTAACAATGATAGTTTAAAGCATATGTTATCTCCATACATTAAACTGTTTTGTTATAGAATCTTCAACATGCCGACGACTGGTACGCACGATCTCTAGTTTCTATTTACCCATCAAACACATTGAACAAGAACGCAGAGACTTATACGGAAGTAGTCATATAGCATTCATAGAGTGTTCTTTATTATGGATGAATAAAGCAATTTGTGCAAAATGATTTATTTGAGGCTTATACTTGTTTCATGGTTTAACATTATTACAGGTAATATACTGTATATGAATAGTATTTTTCAGTTTTGGGTAAAATATAAAAGGTGTGCCAGCAAAAAGATTGGGTGAACTAAGCATTGTAAATTTCCATCAAGAAATGTTTTGGGTTCTTAGTCTTCAAGCAAAGTTCCTGGAGTTTTAAAGTCATCGTATACAGATAAAATAAAATGATCCTGACTGGAATGTTATCTTGTATTCTGTGGTGAAGTGTACTCTTGAGGAATGCAGCACAATGTTAGCTACATCCTAAGCCCATAACATACATGGCTTTATTTTTGCTTCACCCGATAACATATATTTGCACCCTCCATATCAAGGGCTCCGTCTATTGTTCAAATCTTACTATTAATTAAGCCCATGGCATCTTTCGAATTAGGTAAAAATATGCACAATGCATTAGATGGGTATTGACAGATCTGACTTTTCGCTACATTATCAAGCAATGTGAGCTGATTGACCCGTTATCTAGGTTACACTTGGAAAGAACATAGAGGACCATGTGCCATGGCCCAATACTATAAAGAGTGATTTTTGTAATTAACGTTTAGAAACATTTGCAACACCCAAGTGCACTATGTTATTATACTTGAGAACACATGTATAAGATTAAACATTGTCAACAGTGTTGCCTCATGTCCCCACAATTCTTTAAAATTAAGTTAATAATTTTCTAAAAGGACGGGATTTGTTTGTTAGTACATTTTACATGAGCATTACAATAGAACCTAGTTATCTTGGTGTTGCTTATCTAGAATCTCCTCTCCTCGCAATGTTAGTTTCCTTTCTCTTCAACTACATTTTGAGAATTCAGTAGTTGCTTATCTTGAATATTTCATTGCTATATCTACATATTCGAGTTGTCAAGTTTTACTGTACACACCTCTAGAATATTGTTTGTCTGCACATTGCATGTGTATAAACTGTCCTAATGTTCAAACATGCTCGTCAGTATCATTGTCAAGTATGTTTACTGAAGAACTGAATTTGCATATTTTTATTTTCCAGCCTCGGCTGCCTGCCGTTTTGGCTCAGCTCCCTCCTGCGCCTTCCCGTGTAACTGCGCCTCAGTCGGGGAGGTGTGACCCGGACACAGGCGCGTGTCCCCAGTCTGGATGTAGACCAGGACTGCCTGACGGATACGGCTGGGGCGGGCAGGGATGTCTCGTAGGTGAGGATCTTAACACTTATCAGCAGTAGTCATTTCAATTACAACCATCCCATCCTCGGTCTACGGAATCACTTTGACATTGTACATACAATGTTTTTAAGTAGGGATAGGGGCAAAACCTTTGAAGGTTCGTTCAGTTACCCCAACCTTCGAAGCTTATTTCCACCACCGAACGTTAGGGATCATGCTAACTTGCTTTTATTTTCGTCTAAAATTGGCAAAAGTCAAGTGACCATAGTAACAGTGTGTTTTGTCTGCCCAAGTACGTCATACTTAATTATTGAGTCTTAATGCAAACTTGACCACAACACCTATGGCGGGTTATGCAATGTCGGCAAACAATGAGTACACCCAATTCTAATTTCTTGTGTAAGTAGTAAATTTCAAAGAAATAGTTTTTATTGTAGAGGCGACAAGCTATTCATAGTTAAGTGAAAGTAACATAACGTCTTTTGACCTAACGGTCTGTAAGAGCTTGCGCCGGTCAAAGGTCAAAACGGGGGTTATTCAATGTTGGTATGTGATATTTTGCTCGAAGTAGGCAAGTTTAGAGTTAAGGACACTGTTTGAGGCTCTGATCGTTACACCATTCAAAGTGTTTATCTGCTTTACTAAGTTCAATATTCATTCGTTAAAGTGTCTCATACCTTCCTTTCGAAGGGTAAAACCTATCGAAGGTCCCACCTCTAATTTTAAGTGGTCAATTCAATAAACTGTTAGAGAAAGGGTTTATTTTGATACTTAAATTAGCCCTGTGTTATTTGTGTAATTGACCATACATTTTTATGATTGTGACATGTTGTGGCCCAATCTGGTGACACATAATCGTCTATACTTTATCATATTGTACATGTGGCCGTGTAGCGTGGCTGATGCAAAAATCCACTGTTCAGTCGCAATTCAGGAATTTATGTGTCATTTATTCCTGGTTGCACGTAAAGGCCGCTATTTTGGTTGTACGTAGATGACGGTTTTAGACAGTAATCATGTTCTTTTCCACTCAAACCCAAGTCGCCTAACTTCAAATCTGTTTCTCTGTGGTTATTTTGCAGGTAATGTCGCGTATGGGAAATCAGCCACACAGTCCGGGGATTATTTGTATAATGATGCCGACAGAGCGGTGGACGGGGACACAAACACACATTTCTTGGATGGATCCTGCTCACACACGGATCCCCTAGGCGCCCCGCGCGTGGTGGCAGGTGGACCTGGGGGCGCTCCACGTCATACACAACGTCACCATCTACAACAGGGAAGGCAAGTTAGATTTATTTAATGTTTCAAAACATATCTTGAAAACAGTGTAAATGAAGCTGACCATTTAAAAACACTTATCAACAAATATATCCTTTAACAGAGCAGCCTGGTGGTTTAAAACACCAACCAACAATTTTGAACAGTATACAGTCCCCATACTGTGCATGACAAATGCATTATGCATGAGAACAACACCTACTTATTCATGTATCAGAGATTGTGATTAACAGATTCTGGTTTACCGCACCAACCACCTGGCCATCCTCGTTGGCCGCACAGAGTCAAACTTCACCCAGTGCGCGCGTCTGGATGAGCAGGTGCCTGATGGAGGACACCAGACGTTCCCGTGTTCACAGCCGCTTGTGGGCAGATACGTCAAACTGCTCAAAGATGATGGATTGGACTTCAAGATAACATGCTGAACATCTGTGAATTTATTGCAACGGGATATAAGTACATTGGTATATATTATTATAAAAGTTACTATATTAGTCAAACTACATGTATTAGAATGGTAACCATATAAATGTATGACTTGTGCTATCGATATGGATTATTTCAAAGAGGCAAAATAAGAAAGCTTTTTGGCTTCAATCAGAAGATATTTTAGGAATCCTGCCTCATTTTGTTTCAGCAATCAAATTCGTGTCTGTGCAAATTCCAAATGAGCATGTACTTGATTACTCAAAATCTAAGTTCATATTCACAGACACATGAATGTTTGTAGCTTGACACTTAAATCCTTACAGACTGCACTTCCTCCTGCCCTTCTGCATCCTGTAGCGACCTGACGGGCTGCGACACGTGTCCTGCTGGCAAGAAGAGGCCGGACTGTGAGCAAGGTAGATCAAGTCTTCATATTTATACTTTTAACCCAACCCAGCAGCCCCCTCCCCCTTTTCTAACCCAAATGTTATTACAAAAAAGCATTGTGCAAACATAACTATATCATTTCAGACTGTCCTGATGGCACATACGGGGTGGACTGTACTGATGGATGTGGCTGTAGAGATCCGAGTGAAGCTTGTGATAAAGTGAATGGAACTTGTGTGTCAGGATGTCCGGACTGGTTCGTGGGGGACGCATGCACTACTCAGATAAGTACGTAATATACAATGAAATTACATGGTGCTGACTGACAATTTATATAACTATATGGCTTTGAGCAAATGAATGTACATATATTGAAAAGTCCCCAATATTTTATTCTGACTTTTGGATTATATGGTCATGGTATAATATTGCTTGGAATAGATTCAACACCGATTGTTGAATAAAT
>CM032659.1:36209399-36215716 GCA_019095985.1 Streblospio benedicti | reverse complement strand
TGGAATTGCAATCAGAATACTTGAAAGCCAATTACAAAATGAAGTTATACTCCCATCCTCACAGCAAACAGTGGGAATGCGTTTTAGCATTTCGTTTATAGACTCTCTTTGAGTATCCCTGTCTTTCATAAGACTTTCAAAAACAGTTTGACTAATAACAGTGGTCTCCCCTCTTCCCCCCCACCACCCCCCCTAACACGAGCAGTTCCTGCGCTGGTTCTACCTGAAAGTTGTAGGTTAATTAAATATTTTGATGATGAAGGTTCACATGTTAACCTGCAATAAAATTATACATTTCACACGCAATTTTTTTCCTCACTAAATAAATTGCTGAAAACACATGGAAGTTCTAAAATTGTACAACTTTTTAAACTGTTAGTATGCATAAAACGTTTACTATTTAAGGAGCAATATGACTGACTTGTACCAACGCTTGAAGCAGATCCAGGTCTCGACGGTCCTTGTTGCGGAGGGTGGGAGAGGCCCATGGGATTTGACTGGGACGTTGGGGTTAAATCAACTAAGTTGTCATCATCATTATCCGAAAAATTGGGCAGCTGTTCCCTAGCTCTTTGAAATTTAAGAGCAACAACTTGAGAGTGCTTATTGTGGGTTACACTTGAATGTAGAAAGTTTGCATTATTCCATATTAAAACTCTCTTGCTACCCTTGGGCTGAAAAGCCCCTGAGCCAGAACGATTCTTCTCGCGAAGCATTTTAGTGAAAGTGTCTCTTATGTTTGTCCAGGCAGATTTTATATCAGACATAGTCTTAAACCAAGGTAAAACCTTAAGGGCTGCTTCCCAAATTAAAAATTTCTCTTTTTCCTTTTTAAATTGCTCATGGTCTCGCTGCCAAAGTGCGGGTTTGACTTAACAAATTCTATCAACTTTTCTGTTTGCTCATCAGTTAGAATATTTTTTGCTTTACCACTAATGTTGTCTCCACCCCCCCTCCACCCACCCACCCTCGCTAGCATCTGACTGGGTGTACACGCGCTGGGAAGCCTGGGTTGCCAAGATGTCGGAGAGGGCCTCTGAGTCTGAAGTTTCTTGAACAACACTCGTAGCAGCAACTTAAAAGAAAAAGGGCAAAAAAAATTTAATTTTGGACACTCTGTTAGTACATCTTTAAAAATAAAAATGTAAAAAAAATTATAAAAAACAATACGTGAAGTTAATTGTTATATATTTGCTACATTTATTTAAAATAAAAAATGCAGTGCCACGTGGTCACACGCGGAAAAGTGGCTCACCAGAATTTGAATATATTTTTAATAAAGCTTTGAGATTAGGACCAGCATTTTACAATGGATGATAATGTAATTAAATTTAAACAATTTCATTAGGAATAAAAAAATTTTATCTATCACAAACCTTTTGCATTCTTGGAAGGAGCTCCAGCGACCTCTGTGACTGTACCAATAACACGTTTCTGGCCTCGGGACGTGGACGTGGATGCCTCGATGGGTGCGGCTGGGACGTCGATGGCTTCTTCTGGAGCTGGTCCAGGCGGAGAAGGCAAGCGTGGCGATCTCGGTGGTGAAAGAGGGTGGTTCTCGTGTAGAGTCCGTATCTTCTGCGCCTTTGGAAGCAATCTTGCGTTTCTTACCGACACCTACAGTTTTTCCCTTCTTCTTGGGCGCCATTCTGGTCTTCTGCTCTCGTAAAATGTGTTTAAACTTTTAAATTGAAACTTACTTTGAAACTTTCAAATAATATTAACTTATTTAGACTTCAATTCCAAATGCAAATGTCCACGTGGTATCCAATAAAACGAAAAATACGCGGCGGCGGGCAGACTAGTCGGCACCGTTTGTTTGCTCTGTACAGAGTCATTTGAACCCGTGCGGAGCCCAAACGTTGCCGGTAGGACAACGGACGTCGCCGAGTCCGTTGATTTGAATGGAAAATAGAGGCTGCGTCCGTTGTGAATTCGCTCTGTGGCAGAGGGAATCATGCTCTGTCCAGTGTTGCTGCGGCGCCGTTTGCTTCCGATTTTCTCTGGGACGTTGTAAATAGGCTCTGGACAGTGCATTTTGACTACGTTGGTGGATGCGGACAGAGTCCTTGTGGCTCCGTTTCCAAGTAATGTTTACAAACATGGATTATCAAATTGACTTCCACGACGGGCTCCAAAGCAGTCCAGAGGCTGACCACGCCGTGGCAGAGTCAAAATTTTTTTGCTCTGTCCAGAGCCTTTCACGCCATTGGTCTGTATAATGGGGGGGGTAAGACCAACAACCATCAAAACAACCACTTACTTTATGAGCCAAATACATAACCTGAATACAGCCAAAGTTCTCTTTCCATCATTGTCCAAGTTCGTGAATAGCAGCATATGTGCTTTTATGTAACTCCATCCATCTGCGGCCAGTCTCCAGTCTGCCGAATCAAGCGGTGCTGCTATATATATACTGTCTGCTCCCGAAGCGGCTACTTCTATCCGCCTCGGTGCAGGCAGCGAATCAACACATGACACAGAGATACATCGAGACACACCGAGACGCATCCCGGCATGCATAGTGGTCAGGTGATTTATTATTAGTTAAAACAGGTCAACATTTGTCAAGCACACCTCCTGTCCATTTGACAACGATCTGATTAAATGAGACCTTATTTTTGCATATCTAGTACAATCGGTTGACAAGTGGCTCACAAAATATCTTCCTTAAAAGGACCAAAGTGGTTGAAACAATATAATGATGGGTTAGTTTTATTTCTAATTTGTCTAAAAACATAGGGTTTAGAATTTAATATTCCTACTACTAAGAACAGTCTACATAAAGATATGTTGTCTAAAAAGATTCTAAAGTATTGTGAACAGCAAATATGAAAAAAGGGAATGAATTAAACAAATACAGATTCGTCAATCAGACCGGATTGTTTGTAAATATTGACAATCTCAGCCACCTGGAAGTGAAGTCATTTTGCAGCCTCTGAAGATGATAGGTTAACAAGTATTGAACGAACCACTTGTAAACCGGTGGGCCTGACACATATGTGTGTGTGTGTTATTCTTCAATTCCCAGTTGCTCAGCGAAGTTACGCACTCATCTAAACTTACTTACTTTTGAGACATAAAATGCAATGGCTACTTCCGGTATATGTTATAAGACCATTTAAAATCGAATTTGTTGGTATATCATTCAAAATGTGTATTCTACATAACATTTATGGCTGCTACGCTAATAAACGTTGGAAAATTAAGTAAATACATCAATTTGAGGCGTACATTCTTCATGAAAGTGAAGTTCTCAACTTTGCTCCGATTCTGGGCTGTCTGCAAATTTGATTAAGACTCCTGTTTTGTCCATATCTTCGTCAATTTCCATGCTAACTAAAATACGATTACAGATTCATAATCCTCACTTAAAAATCTATTAGCAAAGTACTTTCTATAAAAGACATACGATAAGTGACACTTGAAAATGGCAATTTACAT
Source organism: Streblospio benedicti (assembly GCA_019095985.1). Classification (NCBI taxonomy): domain Eukaryota; kingdom Metazoa; phylum Annelida; class Polychaeta; order Spionida; family Spionidae; genus Streblospio; species Streblospio benedicti. The sequence goes on along the minus strand of CM032659.1, from coordinate 36,212,272 downwards.
TCTACAAACAAATATTGCTGTCCTCCAGCACTTGTTTCACAGGGTACATGTGACATGGATAAAAGTAAAAGTCTCCCTTTGTCAACATTTATCATAAACAAATCATTTGCATGCTACGCATTCTTTAAAAAAACAACTCTCAGTATACTATACCTCCCTGTAAGTGACGTAAATTACAATCAGCTGTAATTAAATGTAAACCATACAATATTGTAATAAAATATTTAGATAATTCATGGCTTGATCTTTCACTCTACCTGTTATATTAATATTCCAATGCCAATGACTCATACATGCATATTGCATATTGACTTTTCATTATTATGTGATATTCATTATTTTAATCATTATATTAATTTAATGTAACCACCATTACAATGTCATCAAAACAATATGAACAAGTACCTACGTTATTGTCCCCGGTGGACATACTAGTGTAGGTAATAAGAAGGTGCGCAAAGCATGCCAAACCATCCCTGTCTCACGTAGAATGACCTGGTAGAGTCTCAGTGTGCAGCACTCATCCATGGGTCATTGATCTAAAAAAGTACCAGCAACAAATGGTTTTCAATTTAAAGTTTTCCATCTGGTTTAATTAAAAGAAACGAAATGGGGTAAAGCAACCCACGATACACATAACAGTTACCCATCTAACTCACTGAGCCTGTGTCTGAGGACGTAGTGAGCATCTTTTACTCACACGCCACCTACTTATGAAGAGGATAATTTCATAAAATAATGAATCTACATCGGCAAATCCAGGGAGCGCAGAGGGTCCCCCTTTTTTCACGCCATACATATAATTTTCATGGGTTTTGAAGCCCATAAAAACCTGTCTCACTTCTCTGGAAAACTGGATAAACTGTATCTGCCATTGATCTGATATAGTGCAATGAATTGTCTATAACAATGGAGAATTATTTCACATGCGTGACAATGCTCACAGTTTAATCAAAATGAGTGCTTGTGAGGACAGATTTCTGCAAGAGTGCACTGCACTGATAGGGTAACAAAGAAATGTTTACCATTTCTAATGACATGTGGTAAATAAAAACCATCTACACTTTCTAACCGTGATACCTTATGCACGATGCTATGTTTTGCTGATAAACTAACATTGATAATTTAAGTTATATTTACTTTTTATTTTCTCCCTACTTTTTTCTCCATACATTAAACTGTTTTGTTATAGAATCTTCAACATGCCGACGACTGGTACGCACGATCTCCAGTTTCTATTTACCCATCAAACACATTGAATAAGAACGCAGAGACTTATACGGAAGTAGTCACATAGCATTCATAGAGTGTTCTTTATTATGGATGAATAAAGCAATCTGTGCAAAATGATTTATTTGAGGCTTATACTTGTTTCATGGTTTAACATTATTACAGGTAATATACTGTATATGAATAGTATTTTTCAGTTTTGGGTAAAATATAAAGGTGTGCCAGCAAAAAGGTTGTGTGAACTAAGCATTGTAAATTTCCATCAAGAACTTTTTTGGGTTCTTAATCTTCAAGCAAAGTTCCTGAAGTTTTAAAGTCATCGTATACAGATAAAATAAAAGGATCCTGACCGGAATGTTATCTTGTATTCTGTGGTGAAGTGAACTCTTGAGGAATGCAGCACAATGTTAGCTACATCCTAAGCCCATAACAAACATGGCTTTATTTTTGCTTCACCCGATAACATATATTTGCACTCTCTATATCATGGGCTCATTCTATTGCTCAAATCTTACTATTAATTAAGCCCTTGGTATCTTTCGAATTAGGTCAAAATATGCACAATGCATTAGATGGGTATTGACAGATCTGAATTTTCGCTACATTATCAAGCAATGTGAGCTGATTGACCCGTTATCTAGGTTACACTTGGAAAGAACATAGAGGACCATGTGCCATGGCCCAATACATTTGTATTATAAAGAGTGATTTTTGTAAATAACGTTTAGAAACATTTGCAACACCCAAGTGTACTATGTTATTATACGTGAGAACACATGTATAAGATTAAACATTGTCAACAGTGTTGCCTCATGTCCCCACAATTCTTTGAAATTAAGTTGATAATTTTCTAAAAGGACAGCATTTGTTTCTTAGTCTTTTTCACAGGAACATCACAGTAGATCCTAGTTATTTTCGTGTTGCTTATCTTGAATGTCCTTACCTCGCAATGTTAGTTTCTTTTCTCTTCAACTACATTTTGAGAATTCAGTAGTTGCTTATCTTGAATATTTCATTGCTATATCTACATATTCGAGTTGTCAAGTTTTACTGTACACACCTCTAGAATATTGTTTGTCTGCACATTGCATGTGTGTATAACTGTTCTAATGTTCAAACATGCTCGTCAGTATCACAGTCAAGTATGTTTACTGAAGAACTGAATTTGCATATTTTTAATTTCTAGTCTCGGCTGCCTGCCGTTTTGGCTCAGCTCCCTCCTGCGCCTTCCCGTGTAACTGCGCCTCAGTCGGGGAGGTGTGTGACCCGGACACAGGCGCGTGTCCCCAGTCTGGATGTAGGCCAGGACTGCCTGACGGATACGGCTGGGGCGGGCAGGGATGTCTCGTAGGTGAGGATCTTAACACCAGCAATAGTTGGTTGAAATAGTACATCAAGTCTCATCCTTGGTCTACGGAAATAACTTTTGTGCTGTACGTACATTCAGTCATCGTCATATCTCACGGCTATATATGCATTATATTGCCGTTATTCAATCGCCTTAAAATCTGTGGAAGTGGCACACAAAATCCAACCAATAGCAAGTCCCATTGCCAAAATGCTCAGCCAAAATAACAAACTTCAGACGTACATATATGATCTTACTAGACCAAGTGAGAAAAACGCGAGTGTTGATTTTACCT